>SKCR01039615.1:0-108897 GCA_019454045.1 Zanthoxylum bungeanum | reverse complement strand
ATCCGCGAGGAAACAACAGCGAAACGGGGTGAAAACAGCAGCCTGAAAAGCGGAAACAGCGAGGAGAAACGTTGGATTAGTGAACCAAAAAGTTACGGAGCAATAATCCTTCCGACGGCCGTGTAACGCCCTTTCTTAGACGACAAAAGAGGTTAGACCTGAGGGCACCTTTCTACTTATCTTCTTTATTTTTGTTTTATTTATTTTGATATATAATTGCATGAGAGTCGTTTGAAGCATGGTGTGATTGTTGGATGAGCGGGATATGTGTTCTCTTTTGTGGTATATCGGATGGAAACCCGGACGTAAATTCCATAGTCGATTCCGAATGGACGGTAGTATGGTCTGCACTCGGGATACAATGCCACGTACCACTTAAGATACACGTATCTCGTCTCATCCTAATTTGTATTTGAGCATGTTATAGTCTTTAGGTTATATGTTTATTATTTAAAGCATGTTTAATTTAGTTTGTTATTTATTTATTAAAGCATGTTTAGGTTGTTCATTATGCATGTTCTTAGTTTATGATGCGTTTGGGTAATGATTTATACATGTTGATTTAATGGTTCAATATGCTTGTTGTGTTACATTGTGTGGAATTATTTGGATGAAAGCATGTTAGATCTAAGTACCCTTGAGCATGAATGTTGAATAGATTCGGTTAGTTTATTGCACAAATCATATCATCACAAGTGACATAAGTAAGGGACCATTCCGAACCCAACGGTTTGAGGTCTTCCCTTGCGAGAGGTGAGTGCGGCCTTAAATCTTTGTCCCGGTTCACACCGGGTGGCGACTCCATGTTATTTCGTACTCCCAACCGGGCCGCGAGCCCGGAACAGCGTCGTCAAGTTCTGTGTCCTACAAGCGCATTCGCATTTCGAATTCAAGTGCGGCACACAAGTCAAATCGAGCGTCAAATCGCAAGTCACATCAAGCGTCAAATCAAATGTCACTTTGAGTGATGTGACAAGTTGTCACTTGATTTGAGTGATTGATGTGGTGGTTGAAAAGCATTAATTGCTTTTGCTTTTCGACTTTTGCTTTTTTATTTTTTGGTAAATGGAAAATGCTTTTTGTATTTGTTTTTGTTTTTGGAAAATAAAAATAAATATATAAGTAAAACATTTTCCTTCTCTCTCCACTTGACTTTCACGTTTTTTCCTCTCCTCTTTTTTCCCACCTTCTTTTTCACGGTTTGGAACCGTTTTCTTCCTTCCATTTCTGGTTTTGACCGAATTAGTGAGAAGCAAGAAGAAGAAGAAGTTCTAGCACACACATGAGTGATACATAGGTGATAGAGAAACTAACACATGAGCTTGGAATCAATTTTGGAGCTTGGAGCTTGGAGCTTCCATGGTGTCTCTCATGGCCGAATCTTGGAGGACTTTCACAGCCCAAAACCGAGCACCACTGCAGTTCAAAGAGACCAAAACTGAGCTTCATGGAGGAGGCCAAGTGGTTTTGTTCTTCGCATCTCAAACCGTTCAATGTGAGTATGTATTCCGCCTTACTTCTTTGATGTATTCATGCGGATTTCTTGCTTGATTTCATGATCTTGGGACCTAATTAGAAACCAACAATGGTATCTATGAGCTTTGATCAAGCATGAAAAAGTTAGGGTTTGAAATTGGGTAAAATCAATTGAAGCATGATTTGGTTGAATTGATTGATTAAGTATGCTTGTATGTTGATTAATTGAAGTTGTGTATGTTCAATTTCATGAAATTGGATTGGATCCATTTTTCCCCAAATTTTTGGGCATGGCCGAAAATTGAGACCCTAATATCTTGGTGATTTTTTGTTGTTTGATCATTGGATGACTTAAAACAATATGGTAATGTTGTTTTGAAGTTCAATTGGATTGAATTTTGATTTGGAACATTTTTCCCTTTTAAAGTTGGCTTGGCCGAATTTAGTAAGACATGAAATTCATTGTGATTTTTTGTTTTTGATTCATTTGATGAGTTGAATTGATTTGGGAAATAATGATTGTGGATTCAATTGGATTGAAACCGAATCGGATTGGAAAAACCCCTAATTGCCGAGACTTTAAACATGTAAAATGGGTTTGATTTTGATTGAATTGTGTTGGACACTATTTGATGTAGAAGAGCATGATTAATTATGCTAATTGATGTTTTAGAAATGTTAATTGGGTGATTAATTGTGTATTACACTTAGGTTAATTAATTATGGAATTTGGAATTTTATAAGTTAATTAATTGGGCTTGTTTTTTGAAATTGGGCTTTTGGGCTTGGTTGTACCAAGTTAGGTTTAGGCCAATTTGGTTGGATCCAATTGGGCCAAAACCGCATCCAAAAAGTCCAATTATGACTTAATGGACCTTAATTATTTAATTGGGCCTAATGGGCCAAAATTAATTTAAAGGCTTATGGGTAACTCCCGGATTGGACCTTGGTTATCGGTTTGACCCGAGTTGACCAAAAGTCCACGCCTTAAAGAAATTAATTAAAAGCCCATTGGACTTTAATTAAATAAACATTAGATGTTAATCGGGCTTAGAGATCCGTTGCGATTAATTGGGATTTAAGTCGTAAAGGTTCGTTATAAAAGTGTAATATTTAATTTGGAATTAAAAGTGAATTAGAATTAAATGCATATTAAATTGGATTTAATGTTGTAGTTTAATTTAATTCAAGAATTCTTACTTTGAGTACTTATTCGCAAAACGAGTTTGACTCGCGCAAAAATCAAATCGTTGTTTGAACATTGGATGATCACTAATTATCAGATTAATTAATTGGATTAGATTGATTGATAACATGCTTGTATGAATACATGGTTGCGATGCATGAATAATGTATATCGGATGCATATTAGTCGCGTGGGACAATTTTGGAAATTGTAATAAATTTGATTTATTAATTGGACCTGCGTGTCCAGCCTTATCACCTCTATACTCTTTGTATTCTCTTCTCACTATTCCCCTCAATGTAAATGAGGTTTCTTTAGAAGTGTAGTGTAACGGGTATAAGTAAATACATGTGCTAGCTTGGAGAGAGAATGAGAGATTTGATCTAGGATCAATGTAAAGTATCCATCCGCATATCATTATTATTTATTTCATATACGCTTTATTATGTATTTAGAATGCATGTTTAAGGGTGTATGATGATGAGACCTTAACAAAGATAATAAATTGGTTGCCAATTTGCACGCGAAAAACCCTCAAATAATATTAAGCGTCTTTCCTTCCATTGAGTGATTCTCACTCAAGATCCTAGACGGCATTGGTTTGTTGGCAAAAGTCAAGGCCTTTGTCTGTCGAAGATGTGTTTGAATCATGAAGGCTTTGTTCCATATCAGTGTCTTGTCCAAGTTGTGGTTTGTTGGCCAAAGTCAAGACCATTTCTTGTCCATCGACATTGATTACGAAGCTTTCCATGGTCAATGGGTCGCGCTTGACTGGGATCACTAAGTTTGTTGTGCCAAAGCCAAGGCTTAGTTGATTCAGAGGAAAAAAGTTAGGTAATACATTGGATGTATTGGATATATAGATATCATTTACGGATTGGAATCCCCTACTTTAGGAATTGGTTGGATCCATTGATCTTAGAGATCTACCTAGTTAATTATCATACAATTTGTTGGCCAAAGTCAAGATTGTGTGATATTTAACGGGATCCTAGCCCACTAGGAAACACGGTTTCCCGAGTACTTGACAGAGGGTTAGAGGCTCGCCGAAAATAGTGGGAGGCAAGAATTGAATTTGCAATATCCGTTCAATTACTCGCCATAAGCGCTCAATCACAAATTATTTCGTCGTTAGATTAAATGTTAGTTGGACTAATATTTAAATTGTTGTTTTAATTAACAGTTGGACTGTATTATATTGATTATATATAATTGGATTATATTAATCAATTTGTTTGAATTAATTAATTTCAATTTACAGTTGATTTTATAATTGGATTATAGTAATCAATGTAATTGAGGTTAATTGATTTAAATTATATTTGATTATATAGTTGGACTATTATAATCATTATAATAAAAGGTACCACAAATCGTTGATTAAATAGTTGGACTATTAGAATCAAGAGAATATTGAAAGATTGACATTTAAAACATAATCCTGGGGAAAATGTGTTTAAATGGTTTAATTTTCAAATTGGGAATAATTTCAGGATGGTCCTGGAAAAATAATAAGTTAGTTTATTTGTTAAAATAACGTATTAAGCCTAAGCCCGAAGTTAAGCAAATAGTAGAGCATAATCTTTGGAAGATTTATGTAATGATAACTTAAGTGCTTAATCCATTATGCTTGTCGCAGTAAACTCCTTAATTTCTGAATCAGAACTAAGGATTAGATCATTAAAGTATGATAATGAAATTGAAGGATTTTCATGGATCTATTTTAGATCTTTGAAATACTAAATTGCAATAAATAATTCTTGGAGAATTAATGACTATTCTCAAGGAGACAAAGTCAAAGTTTGCAATTAGACAAGTAGCGCAAGACGCACCTTACTTCGATATTCTAGAAACCCGAGGCTTAGCCAAAGGCTACTGGAATGTTGAAAAGGGCAAAGGCAAAATCATTATAATCTTCTGGGAAGATAAAGGACATATCCATGAAGGAATAGAAGACGAGCAAGGCTCTGACTTCATAAATGATAGTCATAATTATGTTCACAGCTAGTATTAAAATTAGATTTTAATACTTAGTGTGGTACATAAAATATATGAATGGATGTTCAGAATCTGTTTTGAACAGGATACTGGCTCATAGAGATTTATCTGCGAATTGAAAACGGGACAAAAGTCGCTGTTTTAACCGTAGATACCTGAATTTAGGAACTACCTTAGGGTATGTACCTAAATTAGGAGACTGTTATAATGTAACTAGTTTGACTGGAAACATTATCTCTATATCAGTGTTTGACCCGCTGCGGGTGAACCTTTATATTCCAGAACACTAAAGTGTTTTATTATATAAAGATGATATTGAGATAACACATTAGATGTGAATAACAACATTTATATTTTGAATATAAATATATCTCAAATATATAACATGACAAACAATTAGCTCAAATTGATTTGATCAATTAAGAAACTTGGATGTGGCATAGTTGTCAGGGACACTATTAAACAGGAATTGTATATCCGCACTTTTAAAGAGCGGGTACCAGGACTAATTTGATTTCTTTCAAATAAAGACTACGAATCTAGTTTATTTGGCAAAATGCCTAAAACACTATTTACTTGGTAAAAGTGCCAGTGCCACCGATCTGTTAGCCCTAGTTCATGATGAAACAAGTGGGCCCACGTCTAGCTAGGCTAGATGTGGATATGAATATTTCGTGACCTTTACGGATGTGGCATCGCGTATGGTTATGTGTTTCTTTTGAAACACAAATCGGAAACTTTTAGAGTTTCGACACGAAATAGACAAACAGATCGGCTAAAGTATTAAACTGTCACGGTAAGACCGTGATGGAAAATTACTTAAGCAATAAGTTTCTAAAATACTTGAAAGAGTAAAATATTATTTCAATGAGGACTCCTCTCTGAACACGTCAGTTTGATGGTGTGTCCGAAATGATAGCCCGAATTTTGTTGGACATGATAAGGTTAATCATGAGTCGCTCTGAGCTACCATTTCCTTCAACGGATACGCTAAACAGTGTAGAACTTATTTTGAATAAGCTTCCATAAATATCTGTTTGACAAATCTCATATTAGATATGAACGGGAAAAGAAACCGGGTTTCAAATTCCTGTTAGATTTGGGTATGCTAGGCATATATATTTGGATGATACCAAACTAAAACCCAAATTGGATAAGTGCCAAATGTATGTTATCCTAGGGATACCATAAGTATTGTACTTATACACCTCACAAGAGAATAATTAGATTGTTGCTCACCATGTGGTTTTCCTAAGAGGAATACCGATATGCAGTGGAAAGTGGGAGGATAGTATAACTTGATGAAAATCAGAGTAATACTATTCCCGGCACCGAGTCCTAATGGAACATAAATAGTTCATCAATGATGAAACTATTCCAATAATCTTCAAATACACAAGAACCGCATAGGTCGGAGAGAGTCAAAAGAAAACCTGGGGTATTGGTTTCTGATCTCACCTCATAAAGATGTCCATCTTATTGAGGAATACCAACTGACTACGTATGAGGAAGTGATACAAGGTATCGACTCCCTATTTTGGCAAAGTGCCATATAATCCGAAATGGATTCCATGTATATCAACCAGTTTGGATACTAGTTGATGTACCACAAGGCATTGTGCCTATTGGTACTATATAAGTCTTCAAGGAAGACATACATGGATGGCAACATACCAACGTACTAAGCTAGGCTTGTAGCGAAAAGGTAGAGTTATCAACATTGTGTTGATTACGACGAAACCTTTTACCTGTTGCCATGGCAAATCCATTTGGATAATTCTTGCTGATGCTGCATGTTTCATTTATGAAATGTGGCAGCTGAATGCCAAAATCGCTTTCCTTAACGGAAACCTTTCGGAGGATGTTTACAACATCCTGACGATTTTGTCGAACCATAACAAGAAAACTAGGTTTGCAGGTTATTCGATCCATGTATGGATTGAAGCACGCATTAGGTTCTTGGAATTTTCGTTTTGATGTAATCATAATAGTTTATGATTTAATTCAAAACGAAAATAATTATTGTGTATATAAGGAGGTTAGTGGGAGCGCACTTATAGTGAATGTCCTGAGTAATGACAATATGTCATTTCTTGGAAATGATATTCCCATAATAAAATCGGTGAAAGCTTGGCTTTCATGATAACGACTATAAGTCGTAACATATGTACTATACAATAGTATAAAGGAACATTGAGCTGGAAATCTTCCAAGCAAGATACTGTTGCCGAATAAACAACAAATGCAGGTTATTGCTGCAACTGAGGCAGCAATACAAGCCATTTGGGTCGATAATAAATCTAATTAGATAAGATATAGTTCTGTTAGTAGCTGAGCTAGGCGTCAGCACAAGCTAAAGAATTAATGGTCTCATCGACGATCCAGATACTTATTTTGATATTCATCTGATTCGTTCGGATCATACATCGTGGCGATGTGATGATCGAATAAATCGCATCAAATGATAATCATGCAAATCCGCTGACGAAAGCCTTTTCTCAGCAGTTTGAGCGAACCGTAAATAGTTCGAGTGTCAGACACTCGAGTGACTGGCTATAGGCCAAGTGGGAGATTGTTGGACAATTATGACCCATAGCGTCACTATTTGTACAGATCATAGTGTTGTTGTACAAATTAACTATGTGACAAAAGAGATTGCTCTCTTATCATTTGTGATTAGATCACCAAGATATATAAATGATAGGAGGTCCCTATGATTTGTTCCTGGATTGAGAATGATATGAGACAGTATCAGTCAATGAAGGATAAATCATTAAATATCCCTAGTCAGAGTATTATCGAGATTGGACATCGATAAATACGTAAAAGACTAGTATTACACTTGTGCGCGTTGTGAGGGAATAACGTCATAGTTCTCATATATTTGGGTATAGGATACTCATGCAAGTGTAATAGGAGGTTGTGTTTTACCAATGGTACGGGAAACAGCTTCGCTCTGGATAGACCCCATCGGAATTCCATTGGTAGTATGACTATGTGTATATAGAAGTCTGAAATCAGGGTAGGTGTATTTGGTCTTAACCTGAGGCTTGCACCGCTAATACTTGCGACAATCAATATACTTTGGTTTTGGTCGTCCAGGGCTTTAACCGGTTTCTGTGTACGCCTCTTCTGGGTATATCGAGAATCGTAGTGTGTTGGGTGTGATTTCAAGACGGAAGTATCACTCCAATCATATGGAGATGATGGTCACGTAAGATACGGTACTGGTTCTCTTATATGCTGCAGCTATCGGGATAATTGACAAGGTCATGTTTATCCGATTATAGAGACTAGTTGCCAGACATCCGATATGTGCTTCGTACGGGGCAGACACAATTCCAGCCCCAGGCATAGCACGTGAACATCCGATACTGGATCGAAATACACAATACTACGGTATACTACGCTTGATATAGATCATTATATTCATGTAATGATATTTCTGGAGAATTGGGTAGGCATGACGCTTTGCTAAAAGCCAACCTTGTCTTGTAAATCGGTATAAACGTAGTACTAGGTACTTACGTGTTCGGATAGTCCGACGACCGAATTTACTGCCAACATATCTGGGGATCTCATGGGTCGCTTCCCGAAGATTCACCGATGACGTATGACTCACACTTTTAATTAATCTGGGATTAATTAGATGAAAGAGAAAATTAATCTGGGATTAATTGCGGAGATATTTTATCTGGGATAAAATATCATTAAAGAGAGATAACGATTAATTTGGAATTAATCGATTAATTAATATATTCGCTATATTATACGAAATTGGATTTCGTCGCGGAATTAAAATTAGATTTTAATTCGGGCAAACGAGTTAATTTAGAATTAATTCTTTAGCGATGTGAATAGTATTATGCTAGGCGTGATCATTTAATTAAATTAGATTTAATTACGTCGCAACGGAAAATTCGTTAATTTGGAATTAACGAACCCGAGCCCGGGATTGTTTGCGAGTGCATTCGCATTTCGAATTCGAGTCCGGCACGGAAGTCACATTTAGCGTCAAATCGCTAGTCGCATCTAGCATCACATCATTCGTCAATCAAGTGATAGATTTCTTTGACTGTGAGTGATTGACGCAAGTCATTATTCATGAGTGATGTGAGTTGATGGAGGTTGGTGTGGCTTTTATTGTTTGACTTCAAAAGCCAAATTTATTGTAAACCATTTATTGATTTTTTGAAAAAGGAATTATGTGTATTAGATACAAAAATACACAAAACCAACATTCATTCCATTTTCTCTCTTTGTTCACGTTTTTGGAGCCAAAAACTCCTCTCTCTCTCTCGGCCATTTGGCCATTTTCTTCACTGGTTTTTCTGGGCAGAAATCGTGAGATGGGAAGCAAAAGTGTGATGATTTTGTGGCAACATCATCAAGAGCTAGCACTCCGAGAGACATGCGAAGGTGATAGGGAAGTCCACCCATGAGCTTGGAATCGTTTGACGAAGCTTGGAGCTTGACGAAGGACCAACAATGGCCGAAAATGGAGGAAGAACAGCAGCTCAATGCCGTGACTTCCAGTGGGCAGAAACTGAATTTTTTTCCCTCTCGCGTCGCTCAACCGATCGATGTAAGTATTCCGCAACTCCCTCGATTGTATTCGCACTTTATTTTCATTAGTTGATTCGATCTTGGGAAGCTTAGAGAACTCCAACACAAATATGACAAATCGGCCTTTTATGTTTAATTGGGCCTAAATTGGTTTCTTGGCAAATAGGGTGATTCCTTTATTGGGCTTTGGTATTTGGGTTTGACCCATATTGACCAAAGTCCATGCCTTAAGAAATTAATTGAAAGCCCATTAGACTTTAATTAAATGACATTGGATGTTAATTGGGCTTTGAGACCCATTTAGATTAGATTTGGAATATAAGTCGTAAAGCCGCATTAAAAGTGTAATTATTTAATTTGGAATTAAATATAGAATTAGTATTGAATACGAATTAAAATTAGATTTAAATTGTAGTTCGATATAATTCAAGAATTTATACTTTGAGTACTTATTCTTAAACGAGTTGGACTCGCGCAAATCAATTCGTTGTTTGAACATTGGATGATCACTTTATTCAAAGATTAATTAATTGGATTTGATTGATTGAATAACATGCTTTATGTGAATACATGGATGTGTTGAATGATTAATGTATATCAGATGAATATTAGAAGGGAAACGGCAATTTTGGAAATTAATGTAAATTTAGAATTTATTAAATTGGACCTGCGTGTCCAGCCTTATCTCTCGATTCTTTGTAATTCTCTTCTCACCTAATTCCCCTCAATGTTAATGAGGTTTCTTTAATTGTATTATGTAATTGGGTAGAAGTTAGAATAGTGCTAGCCGGGGAGAGGAAAAAGAGTGATTTGTTTCTAGGAACAATCTGTGAGATATCCATCCGCATATCATTATTAATTTATTTTCCGCGCCTTATTATGCTTTTAGAATGCATGCTTAAGGGTGTATGATGAGACCTAACAAATATAATAAATTGGTTGTCAATTTATGCGAAAAACCCTCAAGATCCAAGATTGGCACTGGTTTGTTGGCAAAAGTCAAGACCTTTGTCAATCGCGGATGTGTTTGAATCTTTAAGGCTTTGTTCTATATCGTATGTCTCATCCAATTTGTGATTTGTTGGCCAAAGTCAAGATCACTTCTTGTCCATCGACATCGATTACGAAGCTTTCCAAAGTCAATGGGTTCCGCTTAACTGGAATCATTAAGCTTGTTGTGCCAAAGCCAAGGCTTAGTTGATTCAGGGAAAAAGGTTAGGAAAATATATTGGATATATTGGCATATATATTGTATATATGTTTCGGACTTGGAGGTACACCTACCAGATCTAGGAATTGGATGAGTTCCATTTAATCTTAGAGATATACCTAGTTAAATATCATACAACTTGTTGGCCAAATTCAAGGTTTTGTGTTATTTAACGGGATCCTAGCCCACTAGGAAACTAGGTTTCCCGAGTACTCAACAGAGGGTTAGAGGCTCGCCGAAAAATAGTGGGAGGCTAGTATTGAATTTACAATTTCGTTCAAATACTTAGCTTTACGCGCTTTCAAATTATTTCGTCAATTATATTTATTAGATGGACTAATATTTTATTATTTTTTCTTGTAACAGTTAGACTATACCCATACATCGTTAATCAAATAGTTGGACTATTGCGATTAAGATGACAGGAAAGTTAAGCATTAGAGATATTGTCATGGGCAATAATGTCTTTATTGGCAAAAACTTTCAAGATTGGGATATGAATCTCAGGATTGTCCTGGGATCCGAGAAGTTACTCTACATTACAGTGAGACCTCTTGGGCCTAAGCCCCGACCTGATCAGTTGCTTGAGCTAGAGCTTTGGAAGACTCATAGCGATGACAACGTGACTGCTCAATCGGTAATGCTTGCTGCTATGACTCCGCAATTCCGTCATCAAAACAAGGGATTGGATCCCTATGAGATGATGACGAAGTTGCATGATCTTCACCGATCTAATCTTAGATCGCAAAGATATTAGTTGCAGAAGAAGCTCTTCCGCTCTCGCATGTCAGAGGGTACGTCTGTTGAGCACCATGTGTCACAGATGATTGCTGACATTGAGCAGCTCGGACAGATGGGCATCATCTTCGAGGCTGAGACTTCAGTAGATTTGATCCTACAGTCTCTCCCAGACACTTGGAGTGGGTTCATCATGAACAACAATATGTTGAACCAGGACTAAACTATTGGAGAGTTGATGTCCACACCGCGCGAAGCAGAAAAAGAGCTCCTAAAGGGCAAGAAGCATGAGGCGCACTTCGCTTCAACATCTCAGACTCCAAGGGCCAAGGCGACTGGAGGTGTAAAGAAGAAGAAGAAGAAGAAAGGAAAGGCCAAATCGTCAAAACCTTATGGGAAGGGTAAGGACAAATCCCAAGATGTATGTCTACAGTGCGGCAAGTGGGGTCACTGGAATCGTGACTGCCGCGAGTACAAGGTGTTGGACAATTATGACCCATAGGATCACTATTTGTACAGAACATTGTGTTATTGTACAAATTAACTATGTGACAAAGGAAATTGCTCTTTTATCATTTGTAATTAGATTACCGGGATATATAAATGATAAAAGTCCATATTATTAGTTTCAGATTGATAAGATATGATACAATATCAATCCATGAACGTTTAATCATTAAAACATCCCTAGTCGGAGTATTATCGAGATTGGACATCGATAATGCGGAATAGACTAGTATTGCACTTGTGCGTGTTATGAGAGCATAACGGCATAGTTCTCATATTTTTGGGTATTGGATACTCATGCAAGTGTAATAAGAGGTTGTTTTTACCGATGGTACGGAAACAACTTCACTCTGGATAGACCCTTCGGAATTCCATTGGTAGTATGACTATGTGTCTATGGAAGTCCGAATCAGGGTAGGTGTATTTGGTCTTAACCTGAGACTTGCACCGCTAATACTTACGACAATCAATATACTTTGGTTTTGGTCGTCTAGGGCTTTAACAGGTACTATGTACGCCTCTTCTGGGTATATTGAGAATCATAGTGTATTGGGTGTGATGTCAGAAAGGAAGTATCACTTCAGTCATATGGAGATGATGATCACGCAGGGTACGGAACTAGTACTTTTTAGTACTGCAGTCATCGGGATAATATGACTAGGTCATGATTATCCGATTATAGAGACTAGTTACCAGAGATCTGATATATGTTTCATACGGGGCAGACATAATTCCAGCCACAGGCCTTGCATGTGACCATCCGATACTGGATCACAATACGCAATACTACGTATACTACGCCTGATATAGATTACATATTCCTTTAAGAATATTTCTGGAGAATTGGGTAGGGACGGTGCTTTGCTAGAAGCCAACCATGTCCTGTAAATCGGTAAAAACATAGTAGTAGGTACGTACGTGTTCGGATAGTCCGACGACCAAATTTACTGCCAAAATATATTTTGAAGTTTGCAATGTATAATGACCATGCTGGTTTGAACAACTAAGGATCTGAATATTATTACTATCATATAAATATAAAGAACTGTTCTTAATATTAATACAAAAGCCTTCTATATCCAATACAAAAAGTGATATAATATTAGCTACACATCCTGGTACAAAATGGCATTCATTTAACAAAAGTGTCCCATTCGGCAATGAGATCTCGCATACTCCCACTGCAGCTGCATCCAAAGAGTCTCCACTCTCGAATCGCAACTGCATCTCTCCGGGCTTCAGCCTCCTACTTTCCTTCAGCACCTGCAACGAATTTCAAATGTGAATGGGACAAGCAGAATCTAAAATCTAGTTGGATGTAACGGCTTCACAAGCCAAAGATATATCAATAACTGGAAAAATAAATGTACTTGACGTAGATGCTCTCTCCCTCCTCAGCTAGGCGATGTTGTCAAGACAGTTCCTTTTCTAGTGCCCGAATTTGCTGCAGTGATGGCACTTGTCTTTAGAAGCCTTTTTGGGCTTAGCTATCTTTACTTGCGGTTGAGGACCAAAACCTTTTTTCTTCTTCCCTTTCTTCTTCTTTCCCTTTGGCCAGGCCTGGGAAGAAGCGGAAAGAGAAGTGGGTCTAAGAGGGAGAGTCGGTACTCCCTTCTTAAGGTCCTCCTCCGCTATGAGCAACATCCTATGTAACTCATGGTAGGTACAGATAGTCCCATTCATGTTGAAATACATCACGAACTGGCGATATGAAGCTGTGAGAGAACCAAGAATGACACTCCTACCAAGAATGTCATTTAGAATGAGATTATGTTGCCTCAATTGATCGATCAAATCGATCATTTGAAGAACATGTGGGCTAACAGCTTGCCCCTCATCCAACTGCGCATGGAACAGTTCCATTGCGACTTTGTGAACAATCACTTGTTCTTGGTTCTCAAATGACTGTCTCAATCGAGTCATCATTGTATAGGCATCTGACATGCCATAATACTTTTTCTTGAGTCCCGGAGATAGTGAACTAAGGATGTATGATTTAACTCTTAAATCATCATTCTTCCAAGTTTCAAAAACTTGGTGTTCCTCCTCCGTAGGATCCACACCAACAGCAAGGGGCAACGGACCCTCAAGAACATATCTCAGTTTCTCAGAATCGAGGACAATCCTCAAATCAAACTCCCAGTCAGCGAAGTTTTCAGCGCCTTTGAGTTTGTTCGCATCAAGCATGCGCGTAAACTGATTTGTGGATGGTGCCGCCATCGCAAATCTATCATATAGATCACGAAAAATGGTTAGCAGAAATTAAGCAGTTTCATATAATATCAAAAGCATAAACTAGATCATGGATTTTTAATATAAAAATGCCCCTCCCACTAAATCATGCAATACTGTAATCCCCAAACAGAATAAAAAAAACTTAATAATTAAATTAAATACAAATAGTGAAAAGTGGATCCCGTGAATATATTTCAGCTCACAGCAGAGGCACGGTCTCGCCTACGTATATTCATCAGGTAGACAACTCATTTGTCAATCATTCACTAATGACTCTTGGGTTTCCGGTCCTGGTCGTTTCTCGTTGTCGCTGTGAAGGCAGGCCCACAAGGAGACGTACCAAGGTTAAACTCGTCAATGATAAACTCAAGTTACTTACGTAATCCTGACAGCTAGGGCACGTTTAGAATTCCGCTTTCGCTTGAATTTATCTAGTATCTGATATACTTCTGGTATAAATAAATCTCTATCTGCTACACCCTCACAGCAGAGGCACGGTCTCGGATGTAGTCACAGAAAAGTATTCATAAACCATATTGACAAGACAAACCACATAACATGCATCAAATACATAATTACATTAAAACCTTATTAATCAGGGATTTTTCGTTAAGTGTCATACACCCTAAATCTAATCAAATTAGATTCTAATGAGCATGTATAAAGTCAAGAAAACAGGATTAAAAAATTATTTAATAAAGGCTAATCATTTTAGGGGGCCAAGAATCAGACTTGCTCTGATACCATTTTGTAGGGTTTTTAGGGGCCAAATCTGGTAACACAGCGGAAACGGTAGAAAATTAAATTTTCCGATTTCAAAACTTTTTCTCGGATTAATTAAATAAACATATTTATTTAATTATCCAATAATAAAATTATGAAATAAAATTTAATAATCATATTTAAGTGAATTTACCGAATTGCCCTTACACTTGGTATTTTGTTCATTTTAGTCCGAAATTGATCAAATCAATTTTGAATGATTCTAAATCATTTCTAAGATGAACTTAGCATGTTCAAAATATCAAAATATCAAAACACCAAAAGCAACAAAAATCCCCAATTTTATTCATTTGGCCGAGAGCCTCCCAAGGGGGGGGGGATTGTGCATCTTTCAATTTCATGCTTCAAAACACATCAAGATGTAATCCAATCAACATGAAACTTTATATGAATCATATACAAATCCTTATACACAACATAAATGAAAAGCCTCAAATTTGGACAAGGTCTTAAACCCTAATTTTTCAATTTCTTCAAATTGGACAAATTAGACCAAATTGGTTAAATCAATTACTTCAATCATCATTATTCCATCCAACCAAAGTCTCAACACAATGAAACAACTCAAGATCAAATCTAGGTCATTTAAGAGTGGGTCAAGAACTCTAGATTAGCAACAAAGTTTCCAAAACCATAAAAGAATACTTATAACTACACTAGTAACAAGCTTCCTCCATTATACATGCTCAACACTTTCACCAAACATTTATCCATCAAAAACACAAGGAATAAAGAATAGAAAAACTCAAGAACATCACAAGATGTTGCCCACAACAAGAGGAACAAATTACTCTCTAATGGAAGGTTGGAAATACCTACTATTTTCCAAGCTTTTCCTTGATTTTCTTTTCTTTTCTCTCTACCTTTATTTGTCTTCTTTAATGGAGTTTAGGTTAGAAAGTGTATATTAGGTTATTTAACAAATGAAAAATAAAACAATATATACTTGTTACCAAAACACCTTGGCCGAATTTGGCTATAGCAAAAACAAGAAATATTAATTTCTATTTCATTTGGTTTTAATTTGATCAACTTGATTTAAATATCTAATAACACTTTATAGATATTTTAATTAAGTCAACAAAGGCAACTAAATCATTTAATCCAAATATCCAAATGTTAAGATATTTATATTTTAATTAATTTAATCATTTAACAATTAATTAATTAATTAATTAATTAATTATATACAAATATATTAAATATATGTATAATATTTACATTAAATATCAAATACATATATTCATTTAGGATATTAGTCAAATATCTCAATTTGACTATTAATTAATGTGCATTTAAATTAATCAAGTATTAAATGTAAATACACAATAATTAAGCAAATGACTATTAGATCCCTTTAGCATGTATCTTGCGTTTAACCTTTAAACGACTTTATAAATAATCAATATTATTTATAAATGTTGCTATAGTGCTCTACGCGTTTATTTCACTATTGAGACTCTCTAGATTCAGGTATATCCGTCACGAAATCCAAATTCGTGTCCATAATTTATCCACCCGTAAATTATGACGATCACGGATAAACTCGCAGAATCATACAGGTCGAGGTCATGGAAAATGTATAATTCCTCCGTCACAGGTATCCGGATATATCCCAAAGATATAGATGTAAACGTCAAATCTCTATGGGGATTATCTAGTCGACTATTCTATTAGCAATCTCAAAAATAATGTTTAGAACTAGTTTCTAAACTGTACCACGGGCCCATGGTTTTATCTGATTGCTAATCATTTGGACTACCTATGCTCTAATACACAGAACTGACAGATCCTATCTTGACACACATAGGACACCCTGAGGATCTATCTACACCCAACGAACATGAGGAGGTCTGATCTAAATAGATCGGTGACGTGACTGCCATCTAAGTCTAGGAGATGTCTCATGTTCCCAAAATGGAATCTCAAATCTAATAATCACAAGTGCTACTCAACCCGAGAAGATTCTTATTGACATTGGTGTACCATCCATTAAGAATATTCGGTGATTCGTTCAGTGTTATCCGCTATAAACACCCACACGTCTATACTAGTCTCCAAGACTTATGGTTCATTGAGAAACCATTGCAATCATATATTCCAGTATACGACATGTACCGGTCTCAACGAGTTTACTATACTGACCAAGTAGTGTAAACCTTGACCGGGAACTGTCTGAGAATGACAACATCATGATACAACTCAATGTCAGTTGTGACGCTTTTGCAACTGTACCATGACTAGTCATTCTAAGGTCATTACGTCTTTACCATATTAAAAGATACATTATATTATAGAAACTACATATATTATTCATAATAATAATGTGTTACAGAAGTATTCAAAATAAATACAACCGGAATTGGCGCTCTGAGCACCAACCCCAACATTCGGATCATACATCGTGGCGATGTGATGATCGAATAAATCGCATCAAATGATAATCATGCAAATCCGCTGACGAAAGCTTTTTCTCAACAGTTTAAGTGAACCGTACATAGTTCGGGTGTCAGACACTCTAGTTACTGGCTATAGGCCAAGTGGGAGATTGTTGGACAATTTAGACCCATAGCGTCACTATTTGTACAGATCATAGTGTTGTTGTACAAATTAACTATGTGACAAAGGAGATTGCTCTCTTATCATTTGTGATTAGATCACCAAGATATATAAATGATAGGAGGTCCCTATGATTTGTTCCTGGATTGAGAATGATATGAGACAGTATCAGTCAATGAAGGATAAATCATTAATATCCCTAGTCAGAGTATTATCGAGATTGGACATCGATAAATACGTAAAAGACTAGTATTACACTTGTGCGCGTTGTGAGGGAATAACGTCATAGTTCTCATATATTTGGGTATAAGATACTCATGCAAGTGTAATAGGAGGTTGTGTTTTACCAATGGTACGGGAAACAGCTTCGCTCTGGATAGACCCCATCGGAATTCCATTGGTAGTATGACTATGTGTATATAGAAGTCTGAAATCAGGGTAGGTGTATTTGGTCTTAACCTGAGGCTTGCACCGCTAATACTTGCGACAATCAATATACTTTGGTTTTGGTCGTCCAGGGCTTTAACCGGTTTCTGTGTACGCCTCTTCTGGGTATATCGAGAATCGTAGTGTGTTGGGTGTGATTTCAAGACGGAGTATCACTCCAATCATATGGAGATGATGGTAACGCAAGATACGGTACTGGTTCTCTTATATGCTGTAGCTATCGGGATAAATTGACAATGTCATTTTTATCCGATTATAGAGACTAGTTACCATACATCTGACATGTGCTTCGTACGGGGCAGACACAATTCCAGCCCCAGGCCTAGCACGTGATCATCCGATACTGGATCGATATACGTAATACTACGTATACTACGCCTGATATAGATCCTTATATTCATGTAAGGATATTTCTGGAGAATTGGGTAAGCATGACGCTTTGCTAAAAGCCAACCTTGTCTTGTAAATCGGTATAAACGTAGTACTAGGTACTTACGTGTTCGGATAGTCCGACGACTGAATTTATTGCCAACATATCCGGGGATCTCATGGGTCGCTTCCCGAAGATTCACCGATGACGTATGACTCACACTTTTAATTAATCTAGGATTAATTAGATGAAAGAGAAAATTAATCTGGGATTAATTGCGGAGATATTTTATCTGGGATAAAATATCATTAAAGAGAGATAACGATTAATTTGGAATTAATCGATTAATTAATATATTCGATATATTATACGAAATTGGATTTCTTCGCTGAATTAAAATTAGATTTTAATTCGGGCAAACTAGTTAATTTAGAATTAATTCGTTAGCGATGTGAATAGTAATTATGCTAGGCATGATTATTTAATAAAATTAGATTTAATTACGTCACAACGGAAAATTCGTTAATTTGGAATTAACGAACCCGAGCCCGGGATTGTTTGCAAGTGCATTCGTATTTCGAATTCGAGTGCGGTACGGAAGTCACATCTAGCGTCAAATCGCTAGTCGCATCTAGCGTCACATCATTCGTCAATCAAGTGATAGATTTCTTTGACTTTGAGTGATTGACGCAAGTCATTATTCATGAGTGATGTGAGTTGATGGAGGTTGGTGTGGCTTTTATTGTTTGACTTCAAAATCCAAATTTATTGTAAATCATTTATTGATTTTTTGAAAAAGGAATTATGTGTATTAGATACACAAATACACAAAACCAACATTTATTCCATTCTCTCTCTTTGTTCACGTTTTTGGAGCCAAAAACTCTTATCTCTCTCTCTCGGCCATTTGGCCATTTTCTTCACTGGTTTTTCTAGGCAGAAATCGTGAGATGGGAAGCAAAAGTGTGATGATTTTGTGGCAAAATCATCAAGAGCTAGCACTCCGAGAGACATGCGAAGTTGATAGGGAAGTCCACCCATGAGCTTGGAATCGTTTGACGAAGCTTGGAGCTTGACGAAGGACAAACAATGGCCGAAAATGGAGGAAGAACAGCAGCTCACTACCGTGACTTCCAGTGGGCAGAAACTGAATTTTTGTTCCCTCTCGCGTCGCTCAACCGATCGATGTAAGTATTCCGCAACTCCCTCGATTGTATTCGCACTTAATTTTCATTGGTTGATTCGATCTTGGGAAGCTTAGAGAACTCCAACACAAATATGACAAATCGGCCTTTTATGTTTAATTGGGCCTAATGGGCCTAAATTGGTTTCTTGGCAAATAGTGTGATTCCTTTATTGGGCTTTGGTATTTGGGTTTGACCCATATTGACCAAAGTCCATGCCTTAAGAAATTAATTGAAAGCCCATTAGACTTTAATTAAATGACATTGGATGTTAATTGGGCTTTGAGACCCATTTAGATTAGATTTGGAATCTAAGTCGTAAAGCCGCATTAAAAGTGTAATTATTTAATTTGGAATTAAATATAGAATTAGTATTGAATACGAATTAAATTAGATTTAAATTGTAGTTCCATATAATTCAAGAATTTATACTTTGAGTACTTATTCTTAAACGAGTTGGACTCGCGCAAATCAATTCGTTGTTTGAACATTGGATGATCACTTTATTCAAAGATTAATTAATTGGATTTGATTGATTGAATAACATGCTTTATGTGAATACATGGATGTGTTGAATGAATAATGTATATCAGATGGATATTAGAAGGGAAAGGGCAATTTTGGAAATTAATGTAAATTTAGAATTTATTAAATTGGACCTGCGTGTCCAGCCTTATCTCTCGATTCTTTGTAATTCTCTTCTCACCTAATTCCCCTCAATGTTAATGAGGTTTCTTTAATTGTATTATGTAATTGGGTAGAAGTTAGAATAGTGCTAGCCGGGGAGAGGAAAATGAGTGATTTGTTTCTAGGAACAATCTGTGAGATATCCATCCGCATATCATTATTAATTTATTTACCGCGCCTTATTATGCTTTTAGAATGCATGCTTAAGGGTGTATGATGAGACCTAACAAATATAATAAATTGGTTGCCAATTTATGCGAAAAACCCTCAACAAATATTAAGCGTTTTCCTTCTATTGAATGATTCTTACTCAAGATCCAAGATTGGCACTGGTTTGTTGGCCAAAGTCAGGACCTTTGTCAATCGCAGATGTGTTTGAATCTTGAAGGCTTTGTTCCATATCGTATGTCTCGTCCAAGTTGTGATTTTTTGGCCAAAGTCAAGATCACTTCTTGTCCATCGACATCGATTATGAAGCTTTCCAAAGTCAATGGGTTCCGCTTAACTGGAATCATTAAGCTTGTTGTGCCAAAGCCAAGGCTTAGTTGATTCAGAGGAAAAAGGTTAGGAAAATATATTGGATATATTGGCATATATATTGTATATATGTTTCGGACTTGGAGGTACACCTACCGGATCTAGGAATTGGATGAGATCCAATTGATCTTAGAGATATACCTAGTTAAATATCATACAACTTGTTGGCCAAATTCAAGGTTTTGTGTTATTTAACAGGATCCTAGCCCACTAGGAAACTAGGTTTCCCGAGTACTCAACAGAGGGTTAGAGGCTCGCTGAAAAATAGTGGGAGGCTAGTATTGAATTTACAATTTCATTCAAATACTTATCTTTACGCGCTTTCAAATTATTTCGTCAATTATATTTATTAGTTGGACTAATATTTTATTATTTTTTCTTGTAACAGTTAGATTATACCCATACATCGTTAATCGAATAGTTGGACTATTGCGATTAAGATGACAGGAAAGTTAAGCATTATGGATATTGTCATTGGCAATAATGTCTTTATTGGCACAAACTTTCAACATTGGGACATGAATCTCAGGATTGTCCTGGGATCTGAGAAGGTACTCTACATTATAGTGAGACCTCTTGGGCCTAAGCCCCGACCTGATCAGTTGCTTGAGCTAGAGCTTTGGAAGACTCATAGCGATGACAACGTGACTGCTCAATCGGTAATGCTTGCTGCTATGACTCCGCAATTCCGTCATCAAAACAAGGGATTGGATCCCTATGAGATGATGACGAAGTTGCATGATCTTCACCGATCTAATCTTAGATCGCAAAGATATTAGTTGCAGAAGAAGCTCTTTCGCGCTCGCTTGTCAGACGGTACGTCTGTTGAGCACCATATGTCACAGATGATTGCTGACATTGAGCAGCTCGGACAGATGAGCATCGTCTTTGAGGCTGAGACTTCAGTAGATTTGATCCTACAGTCTCTCCCCGACACTTGGAGTGGGTTCATCATGAACAACATTATGTTGAACCAAGACTAAACTCTTGGATAGTTGATGTCCACACTGCGCGAAGCAGAAAAAGAGATCCTAAAGGGCAAGAAGCATGAGGCGCACTTCGCTTCAACATCTCAGACTCCAAGGGCTTGGCCCAAGGCGACTGGAGGTGTAAATAAGAAGAAGAAGAAGAAAGGCAAGGCCAAATCGTCAAAACCTTATGGGAAGGGTAAGGACAAATCCCAAGATGTATGTCTACAGTGCGGCAAGCGAGGTAACTGGAATCGTGACTACCGCGAGTACAAGGTGTTGGACAATTATGACCCATGGCATCACTATTTGTATAGAACATTGTGTTTTTGTACAAATTAACTATGTGACAAAGGAAATTGCTCTTTTATCATTTGTAATTAGATTACCGGGATATATAAATGATAAAAGTCCATATGATTAGTTCCAGATTGATAAGATATGAGACAATATCAATCCATGAAGGTTTAATCATTAAAACATCCCTAGTCGGAGTATTATCGAGATTGGACATCGATAATGCGGAATAGACTAGTATTGCACTTGTGCGTGTTATGAGAGCATAACGGCATAGTTATCATATTTTTGGGTATTGGATACTCATGCAAGTGTAATAAGAGGTTGTTTTTACCGATGGTACGGAAACATCTTCACTCTGGATAGACCCTTCGGAATTCCATTGGTAGTATGACTATGTGTCTATGGAAGTCCGAATCAGGGTAGGTGTATTTGGTCTTAACCTGAGACTTGCACCGCTAATACTTACGACAATCAATATACTTTAGTTTTGGTCGTCTAGGGCTTTAACAGGTTCTGTGTACGCCTCTTCTGGGTATATTGAGAATCGTAGTGTATTGTGTGTGATGTCAGAAAGGAAGTATCACTTCAGTCATATGGAGATGATGATCACGCAGGGTACGGAACTAGTACTTTTTAGTACTGCAGTCATCGGGATAATATGACTAGGTCATGATTATCCGATTATAGAGACTAGTTACCAGAGATCTGATATATGCTTCGTACAGGGCATACATAATTCCAGCCCCAGGCCTTGCATGTGACCATCCGATACTGGATCACAATACGCAATACTACGTATACTACGCCTGATATAGATTACATATTCCTTTAAGAATATTTCTGGAGAATTGGGTAGGGACGGTGCTTTGCTAGAAGCCAACCATGTCCTGTAAATCGGTAAAAACATAGTACTAGGTACGTACGTGTTCGGATAGTCCGACGACCGGATTTACTGCCAACATATCCGGGGATCTCATGGGTCGCTTCTCGAAGATTCAACGATGACGTATGACTCACATATTATTAATCTGAGATTAATTATAAGAGAGAGAAAATTAATCTAGGATTAATTACAGAGATATTTATCTGGGATAAAACACTATTTAAAGAGAGAGAATGATTAATTTGGAATTAATCGATAAAATTAATATATTCGATATATTATACGAAATTGGATTTCAACGTGGTATTAAAATTAGATTTTAATTTGGGCGAACTAGTTAATTTAGAATTAATTCGCTAGCGATGTGAATAGTAATTTTACTAGGCATAATTATTTAATTAAATTTTATTTAATTACATCGCAACGGAAAATTCGTTAATTCAGAATTAGCGAACCCGAGCCCGAGAGAGTTTGCGGGCCCACTCAAATTTTGAATTTAAGTGCGGCCCACAAGTCACATCACCTGTCACTTTAGTGATGGATGTCAAGTCACCTTTTGGTGATTGACAACCAGTCACTATTCATGATGGTGGTGGATGGAGGCATTTAATGCCAATTTTTCCCTCCTTTTTGCTTTTTGTTTTTTTGGAAAAACAAATACAAAAAATGTAATGGATTTTATTATTAGGTTTTAGAAACCAAAAACATAACACCAACTCTCTCTCTCTTTTCTCTCATGGCCGAATGGCCTCACCATTTTTTCTCTCTTGTTGTCGTGAGCCTATGGCTCATTTCTTCATGATTTTGTTACAAAATCGCAAGAGTTAGCACTCAAATGTGATAGGGAAACCCATTCACGAGCATGGAATCACCATTTACAAAGCTTGGAGCTTGGAGCACACAATGGAGGGTTGACCGAAACTTGGAGCACAAAGTTTGGGCATGGCCGAGAGTCATCCATGGAGGAAAAGCTTGAAGAAATTTTTGTGTTTTATCACATCGCAAACCCGATCAAAATGAGTATTCCACAACTTTACTTTGGTGTATTCGTATTTTTCATTGCTTAATTTGATCTTGGGATAACCTAGAAAACCCAACAATGGTATCAAGAACCTTGATTAAGCATGAAATTGATTTATGGTAAAATTTGGGTAAAATTGATTTGAGCATGATTTGATGAAATTGATTATTTGAATATGCTTGAATGATGATAACTTAGAGTTATGCATGATCAATTTGATGAAAATTGAATTGGATTAATTTTTCCCCAAAAAATTGGGCTTGGCCGAATGCAATTAAAACCCTAATGTCATGGTGTTTTTTGTTTTTTGATCATTAGATGAGTTGAAAGACTTGGGAAATGTTGATTTGAGATTCAATTGGATTGAAATCGGAATTGGACATTAAAACCCCTAATTTCCGTGATCTATAAGCATGGAAATGATATGATTTTTTGATTCAATAATGTTGGACATGTGTTGATGATGATAAGCATGATTAATTATGTAAATTGGTGTATTGGAAATGTTAATTTGAATAATTAATTATGGCTATACACTTTAGTTAATTAAATTGTGAAATTTGGAATTTTAGAATTTATTAGTTGGACTAAATTTGGAATTGGGCTAATAAAGTTATATTTGGGCTTAATGGGCTTGGTTGGGCCAAGTTTGGTTTAGGTTAATTGGTTGGATCCAATTGGGCCCAAAACCATATCCATAAAGTCCAAATATAATAAAATGGGCCTTTAAAATGTTAATTGGGTCTAATGGGCCTAAATTGATTTTTGGCAAAAAGGGTGATTCCTTATTGGGCTTTGGTTGCCAAAGCCCATGCCTTATAAATTAATTGAAAGCCCATTGGACTTTAATTAAATTGACATTGGATGTTAATTGGGCTTTGAGACCCGTAATGAATAGATTTAGAATCTAAGTCGTAAAGGCTCATTAATAAAGTGTAATTATTGAATTTGGAATTAAATAAAGAATTAGTATTGAATACAAATTAAATTGGATTTAATGTTGTAGTTTGATATAATTCAAGAATTCGTACTTGAGTACTTATTCTTAAAACGAGTTTGACTCGCGCAAATCAAATCGTTGTTTGAACATTGATGGTCATTAATTTCAGATTAATTATTTGGATTAGATTGATTGATAACATGCTTTGTGTGAATACATGGATGTGATGTATGAATAATGTATATCGGATGGATATTAGATGGGTGAGGGCAATTTTGGAAATTATTGTAATAAATTTAGAATTTATTAAATTGGACCTGCGTGTCCAGCCTATTACCTCTTGATTCTTTGTATTTATCTTCTCACATATTCCCCTCAATGTAAATGAGGTTTCTTTAGAAGTGTTATATAATTGGGTAGAAGTAAGAATTGTGCTAGCGGGAGAGAGGAAATGGAGATATTTATTCTAGGAACAAAGTGTTTTAAATATCCATCCGCATATCATTATTAATTTATTTACGCGCCTTATTATGTTTTTAGAATGCATGTTTAAGGGTGTATGATGAGACCTAATCAAAGATAATTAATTGGTTGCCAATTACACGAAAAAACCCTCAATATATATTAAGCGTTTTTCCTTCCATTGAATGATTCATTCTTAAGATCCAAGATTGGCACTGGTTTGTTGGCCAAATTCAAGGCCTTTGTCCATCGCGGATGTATTTGAATCATGAAGGCTTTGTTCCATATCGCATGTCTTGTCCAAGTTGTGATTTTTTGGCCAAAGTCAAGATCAATTCTTATCCATCGACATCGATTACGAAGCTCTCCAAGGTCAATGAGTCTCACTTGACTGGAATCATTAAGTTTGTTGTGCCAAAGCCAATGCTTAATTGATTCAGAAGAAAAGGTTAGGAAATATATTGGATATATTGGCATATATAAGATATATGTTTCGGACTTGGATGTCCACCTACTGGATCTAGGAATTGGATGAGATCCAATTGATCATAGAGATCTACCTAGTTAAATATTATACAATTTGTTGTCCAAAGTCAAGGTTGTGTGTTATTTAACGGGATCCTAGCCCACTAGGAAACAATGTTTCCCAAGTACTCAACAGAGGGTTAGAGGCTCGCTGAAAAATAGTGGGAGGCAAGTATTAAATTTGCAATTTCTTTTAGATACTTGCCAATACGCGCTCATTTCAATTTTTCGTCAATACATAAAAATATATTAGTTGGACTAATATTTAATCATTGTTTTAATTAAACAGTTAGACTGTATTCAAACTACTTTAAATTATAGTTGATTATATAATTGGATTATAATAATCAAAATATTTGAATTTAACCAATCAAATTATAGTTGATTATATAGTTAGACTATAGTAATCATTATATTAAATAGTACCTGAAATCGTTGATCGGATAATTGGACTATTGGAATCAAGATAAATGAAAGATTAGCATTTAAAACATAAACCTGGGTAAAAATGTCTTTAAACGACTTTAATTTTCAGATTGGGAATAAAAACTCAGGATAGTCCTAGGAACTGAGGAGTTACTTTATTTGATAGAGAAACATCTCGGGCCTAAGCCCGGAGTTTAGCAAATAGTAGAACATGATATTTGGAATATTCATGTGATGATAACTTTAGTGCTCAATCTTTTATACTTGATGCAATGACTCTTTAATTCCGTCGTCAAAATTAAGGATTAGATCCTTGTAACATGATGATGAAATTAAAGATCTTCATAGATCTATTCTTATATCTTAGAAGTACGAATTGCAAAAGAAGCTTTTTCGCTCGTGTGTGTCAGCGGGTACATCTGTCGAGCACTAGGTGTCGCAGATGATTGCTGACATCTATCAGCTAGGTTAGCTGGGCATTACCTACGTGGCCGAGACTACCAACGATTTGATCTTATAGTCTCTACCCGAAAGCTGGGGCAGGTTCATTGTGAACCAAGAGTAAAACTCTTGGAGAGTTGATGGATATGCTCTAAGAGGCAGAGCCAGAGCTTCTAAAAAAGGGCAAAGTTAAAATCATCACACTATTCTAGGAAGACAAAAGACATATCCCAAGATGTCTGCCTAAACTGTGGTAAATGGGGTCACTGGATGCGTGACTGCAGTATGGACAAAGCAGACATGAAGGAAGTGAAGAGGGGCAAGGCTCCGGCTTCAAGTATGTTTGTCAGAAACATGTTCACTATTAGTTTCAAAATTGGATTTTTGATACTAGATGTGGTACATAGATATGTATTGTTGTGCAGAATCTGCTGATAAGCGGGAGACTGACTTCAGATGAGATTTACCTGCGAGTCGAAAATGGGACGACAATCGTTGTTTTAATTGTAGAAACCTGAGTTTAGGAACTACCCTTCAGGTATGTACTAAAATTAGGGAACTGTTGTAATGTACCTAGTTTGACTAGAAACATTATCTCTATATCAGAGTATAATCCGTTGCGGATATACCTTTATATTCTAGAACACTAAAGTGTTTCATTTTATAAAGATGATATTGAGATAAACACATTAGATGTGAATAACAGTATTTATATTTTGAATATAAATGAATCTCAAACATATGACATGACAAACAAATAGCCCAAACTGATTTGATCAGATGAGACTTATTTGTGGCATTGTTGTCTGGGACACATTAAACAAGACTCATATATCCACACTTTTGAAGAGTGGGTACTAGGACAAATTTGATTTTATTCAAATGATGTCTACGAATCTAGTTTATTAGGATAAATGCCTAAAACACCTTTTACTTGGTAAAAAATACAGGTGCCATCGATCTGTTAGCCCTCGTTCATAGTGACATTATTGGGCCTATATCTAGCTAGGCTAGAGGTGGATATGAATACTTCGTAACCTTTACGGATGTGGCATCGCGTTATGGTTATGTGTTTCTTTTGAAACACGAATCGGAAACTTTTGATAGACTCAAAGAGTTTCGACACAAAGTAGACAGACAGATCGGCTAAAGTATTAAAACATCATGATTAGACCGTGATGAAAATACTTAAGCAATAAGTTTCTCGAATATTTGAAAGAGAATAGTATTCTTTCATGATGGACTCCTCCCGAACACCTCAATTGAGCGGTGTATCCGAACGGAGAAACCGAATTTTGTTAGACATAGTAAGGTTCATCATGAGTCGCTCTGAGCTACCATTTTCCTTTTAGGGATACGCATTTAACAGTGCAACACTTATTTTGAATAAGGTTCCATAAAAAATTATTTAACAGATTTCATATTAGATATGAACAGGAAAGAAATTGGGTTTTCTCATTCCTGAAAATTTGGGAATGCTAGGCAAATGTTTGGATGATACCAAACTAAAACCCAAATCGGATAAGTGTCTATTTGTAGGTTATCCTGGGGAAACCAAAGTATAGTACTTATACAACTTACAAGAGACAATGTAATTGTTACTCGCCATGCGGTTTTCCTAAGAGGAATACCTATATGCAGTGGTAAGTGGGAGGAAAGTAAAGCTCGATGAAAATCGGATTAATATTGTTCCAGGCACCGATTCCTTAATGGAACACAAATAGTTCATCAAGGATGAAACTGTACCACAATCTTTGAATACACAAGAACCGCGTAAGTCGAAGAGAGTTAGAAAACAACCTGGGAGGTAGGGGTTTCTGATCTCACCTCAAGTAGATTTCAATCTTATTGAGGAAGACAGACCGACTACGTATGAGGAAGTGATACAAGGTATCGACTCCCTATTATGGAAAAGTGCCATGACGTCCGAAATGGATTCCATGTAAACCAACCAAGTTTAGACACTGGTTGTTGTACCGGAAGGCATTGTGCCTATTGGTACAATGTAAGTCTTCAAGAAGACAAACATGGATGGCAACATAGCAACGTACTGAGATAGGCTTGTAGCGAAAAGCTATCGTTATCAACATTGTGTCGATTACGACGAAACCTTTTACCTGTTGCCATGGTTAAATCCATTTGGATAATGCTTGTTGATGCTGTATGTTTGATTTATGAAATATGGCAGCTGAACGTCAAAATCGCTTTCCTTAAACAAGGTTTGCAAGTTAATTCAATCCATTTATGGATCGAATTAAGCATTGCGTTCTTGGAACTATCGTTTTGATGTAATCATAATGGTATATGATTTAATTCAAAACGAAAATGATGCGTGTGTATATAAGGAGGTTAGTGGGAGCGCACTGAAAGTGATCGTCCTATAAAATGATGACATATCATTTCTTGGAAATGACATTCCCATAATACAATCGGTGAAAGCTTGGCTTTTCATGAAAGATTCTCCATAGAATACTTAGGAGATGCAACCTTTATTCTAGGAATAAGGATCTATTGGGATAGATCTAAAAGTTATTGGCACTCTCCGAGAACTCGTACATTGAAATAAATGTACGCGACCTTGTGTCTCATATGCTTTGAGCATATGGAGTCACAATCAGGCCAATCCAAGTGATAGTCACTAGATTGATGTTAAGAACATCCTTACGTATCTTAGATGATCTAAGGATGCGTTCTTAATTATGGAGAAGGAGAACTTGAAGTGACTTGGTTCACCGTTGCAAGTTTCCTAACCGATAATAACGACTATAAGTCGTAATAAAGGTACTATATAGTTTGAATAACGGAACAGTGAGCCGGAAATCTTCCAAGCAAGATACTGTTGCCGAATAAACAACAAAAGCGGAATATTGCTGTAGCTGAGGCAGCAATAGAAGTACTTAGGATCTAAATAATCCTAATTAGATTAGGAATAGTTCTGTTAGCTGCTGAGCTAGGCTACAACACAGGCTAAAGAATTAATGGTCTCATCAACGATCTGAGTATATACTTCAACTATTCATCTGATTCGTTCGGATCATACATCGTGGCGATGTGATGATCGAATAAATCGCATCAGATGATAAATTTGCAAATCCGCTGACGAAAGCAGTTTCTAACCAAAAACATAACACCAACTCTCTCTCTCTTTTCTCTCATGACCGAATGGCCTCACCATTTTTTCTCTCTTGTTGTCGTGAGCCTAGGGCTCATTTCTTCATGATTTTGTTGCAAAAACTCAAGAGCTAGCACTCAAAGGGGTCATTCAAAGGTGATAGGGAAACCCGTTCACGAGCATGGAATCACCATTTACAAAGCTTGGAGCTTGGAGCTTGGAGCACACAATGGAGGATTGACCGAAACATAGAGCACAAAGTTTGGGAATGGCCGAAAGTCATCCATGGAGGAAAAGCTTGAAGAAATTTTTGTGTTTCATCACATCGCAAAGCCGATCAAAGTGAGTATTCCGCAACTTTACTTTGATGTATTCGCATTTTTCATTGCTTAATTTGATCTTGGGATAACCTAGAAAACCCAACACAAGGTACACATGAAGGAAATCAAAGCCGGCAAGGCACCGGCTTCATGTATGTTTGTTATAGAAATAAACATGTCTATTACTAGTTTTAAAAATTGGATTTTTGATTCTGGTTGTGGTACTCATATATGTACTGATGTGCAGGATCTGCAGATTAGCAGGAGACTGGCCTCAGGAGAGATTGACCTCCGCGTTGGAAATGGGACACGAGTCGCCATTTTGGCCGTTGGCATCGGGGCATGTACTTAAACTTACAGACTATTATTATATACCTAGTTTGACTAGGAATATTATTTTTGTATCTATGTTAGCCCAATGTGGGTATACTTTTGTATTTAGAAACACTGGGTGTTTTATGTATAAAAATGATATGGAAATCTGCACTGCTGATGTAACTAATGGTCTTTATATTTTGAATATGAATCAATCTCAAACATATAATGTAACAAACAAAAGGCTTAAAGTAAGTAACAAAGATGAAAATTACATGTGGCATTGTCGTCTGGGACACATAAACAAGACACGTATATCCACACTTTCGAAGAGTGGGTACTTGGACGGATTTGATCCAAATTCATATGACGTCTGCGAATCTTGTTTATTAGGCAAAATGCCTAAATCACCTTTTAGCGGTAAAGGTACACGTGCCACCGAACTATCAGCCCTCGTTCATAGTGACGTATGTGGGCCCATGTCTAGCCAGGCTAGAGGTGGATATGAATACTTCGTAACCTTTACGGATGATGCATCACGTTATGGTTATGTGTATCTTATGAGACACAAGTCGAAAACCTTTGAGAAATTCAAAGAGTTTCGACACGAAGTAGAAAAACAGACCGCAAAAGTATTAAGACATTATGGTTGGACCGTAGTGGCGGATACTTAAGCAATGAGTTTCTTGATTACTTGAAAGAATATGGTATTCTTTCACAGTTGACTCCTTCCGGAACACCGCAATTAAACGGTGTGTCCGAACGGAGAAACCGAACTTTGTTAGACATGGTAAGGTCTACGATGAGTCGCACAGAGCTACATATTTCCTTCTGGGGATATGCATTGAACAATGCAATACTTATTTTGAATAAGGTTCCGTCAAAGTCTGTTCAACAGACTCCGTATGAAATATAGACAGGAAAGAAACCGGGTTTCTCATTCCAGAAGATTTGGGGTTACTGGGCATACGTCAAACGTTTGGAAGGTACGAAACTTGAACCCAAATCGGATAAATGCCTATTTGTAGGATATCCTAGGGAAACCAAAGGATATTACTTCTATCACCCACAAGAGAACAAAATATGTGTTGTTCTACATGCGGTTTTCTTTGAGAAGGAATTCCTAAATGCAGTGATCAGTGGGAGGAAAGTAGAACTCGATGAAAATCGGAGTGATACTGTTCCTGGCACAGAATCCTTAACATGGGATGAGACTGCACCACAATCTTCGAATACACAAGGACCGCGTAGATCGGAGAGAGTCAGAAAACAACCTGAGAGGTATGGGTTTCTGATCTCACCTCATGTGGATATTAATCTTATTGAGGAAGACGAGCCGGCTACGTATGACGAAGCGATACAAGGTATCGACTCCGGTTTATGGCAAGATGCCATGAATTCCAAAATGGATTCCATGTACACCAACCAAGTTTGGACACTGGTTGATGCACCAGAATGCGTAAAGCCTATTGGTTGCAAATGGGTCTTCAAGAGGAAGACCGACATAGATCGTAACATACAAACGTACAAAGCTAGGCTTGTAGCGAAAAGGTATCGTCAACGACATGGTGTCGATTACGACGAAACTTTTTCACCCGTTGCTATGATTAAATCCATTCGGATAATGCTTGCAATTGCTGCATATTTCGATTACGAGATATGGCAGATGGACGTCAAAACCGCTTTCCTTAACGGAAACCTTTTGGAGGATGTTTATATGCAACAGCTTGACAATTTTGTCGTACCAAGACTTGAAAATAAGGTTTGTAAGTTAAATCGATCCATTTATGGATTGAAGCAAGCATCGTGTTCTTGGAACCAACGTTTTGATGAGATCATAAAAGAATATGATTTCGTTCAAAACGATGATGATCCTTGTGTATATAAGAAGGTTAGTGGGAGCGCACTGACATTCGTTGTCCTTTACGTTGATGATGTATTGCTTATTGGCAACGATAGTCCCATGTTAACATCGGTGAAAGCTTAGCTTTCATTAAAATTCTCCATGAAGGATCTGGGAGAAGCAGCCTTTATTCTAGGAATAAAGATCTACCGGGATAGATCTAGAAATCTGCTTGGACTCTCCCAGAGCACGTACATTGACAAAGTGTTGAAGAGATTCAACATGGATCAGTCCAAGAGGGGACTGTTTCCAGTGTCACATGGCGTTACTCTATCTAAGGACATGTGTCCTAAAACTCAAGATGAGAGAGACAACTGTTGGACAAAATGACCCATAGCGTCACTATTTGCACAGATCATTGTGTTGTTGTAGCAAATTAACTATGTAACAAGGAAATTGCACTCTCGTCATTTGTGATTAGATCACCTTAGATATATAAATGAAGAGAGGTCCCTATGATTAGTTCCTGGATGAGATGATAGGATATGAGACAGTATCAGTCCACGAAGGATTAATCATAAATATCCCTAGCCGTAGTATTATCGAGACTGGACATCGATAATGCGGAATAGGCTAGTATTGCACTTGTGCGCGTTGTGAGGGCACAACGGCATAGTTCTCATATATATAAGTATTGGATACTTATGCAAGTGCGATAGGAGGTTGTGTTTCACCGATGGTACGGGAAACAGCTTCGCTCTGGATAGACCCTTCGGAATCCCATTGGTATTATGACTAGGTGTCTATGGGAGGCCGAAATCAAGGTAGGTGTGTATAGTCTTAACCTGAGACTTACATCGCATACTTACGACAATCGGTAAACTTTGGTTTTGGTGGTGGGGGATCTTAACTGGTTCTGTGTTCACCTCTTCTGGGTTTATCAGGAATCGTAGTGTATTGGATGTGATGTCGAGATGGAAGTGTCACTCCAGTCATAATGGAGATGATGTCACGCAGGATACGGTATTAGTGCTCTTAAAAAGTGATGCGCATCCAATCGTGATATTATGACCAGGTCATGAATATCCGATTATAGAGACTAGTTACCAGACATCCGATATGTGTTTCGGACGGGGCAGACACTTATCCAGCCCCAGCCCTAGCACGTGATTATCCGATACTGGGCCAATATGCACAATACAATACAATTGTATACTAACTTGATACAGATCTAGATATTCTTTGATGAATATGTCCGGAGAACCTGGGAAGACTTGGTGCTTTGCTAGGAGTCGACCTTGTCTCGTAAATCGGTAGAACGTAGTACTTGGTACGTACGTGATTCGGATACTCCGACGACCGTATTTACTACCAGATTATCCGGGGATCTCATGGGTCGCTTCCCGATAATCCACCGATGACGCACAACTCGCACTCTTGAATAATCTGGGATTATATAGAAGAGAGAGAAAATTAATCTAGGATTAATAACGGAGATATTTTATCCGGGATAAAATGTCGTCTCTAAAGAGAGAGAACGATTAATTTGGAATTGATCGATGAATTAATATATTCGATATATTAAATGAAATTAGATTTCGACGCGGAATTAAAATTAGATTTTAATTCGGGCAAACGAGTTAATTTAGAATTAATTCGTTAGCGACGTAAATAATAATTTCGCCAGGCGCAATTATTTATTTAAATTCGATTGAATTAACGTCGCGACGTAAGCTCGGTATTTCGGAAATATCGAACCCGAACGCGTGAGTGCACGTGGGCCCACTTTCATTTGGAAACGTGTGGGGCCCACATGACACATGTCATGTTATGCTTATTTGACACTCTAATGCTTTGCATGGAGATTGTGTACATTGCACTCAATGGTAATGCATGGAAATGAAGTGTTTGACACTCTAAGCCTTTGCATGTGTTGTGTCATAAATTTATTATTAATTTAATAAATTATGGCATAAATATAAATTGATTTTTGGTAAATCATTTTATTAACTTAATACAACTTCTTCTCTCTCAAATTTCTCTCTTCTCTCACGCCCAAATGAAGAAATTCTTCACTGGTTTGGAACCAGAAATGGCGTGAACAAAGGGAAGCCAAGAGTGGTTTCTCATGGTGAGAAATCAAGTGCTAGCACACTACGAGTCTTGCGAAGGTGGTAGGGAGGTTCCCCCATGAGACGGGATCCATCCGACGAAGATTGGAGCTCCGTTTCTTCACCCAATTTTCTGTTTTGCAGGGCAGTGGACTGCATGCAGTGGGCGTGAAAGGCAGTGCATTTTTGGGCTTGAATCGTCTCCAAATCAACTCTACCGATCAATGTGAGTATTCCGCTACCTCCGTTGATGTGTTCACACATAATTTCATGTCTTGTTTGACCTTGGGACCTTATAGAAAACCAACAACAACATGAGTCGGATACCGTTCGCCTCGGTAGTCGGATCGATCATGTATGCCATGTATGTATGCGACATGATGTCACATATGCTTTGAGCATGTGTAGTCGCTATCAGCCCGATCCAGGTGATGGTCACTGGATGGCGGTTAAGAATATCCTTAAGTATCTTAGACGAACTAAGGATGCTTTCTTAATCTATGGAGATGGAGAACTTGAGGTAACTGGGTTTACCGATGCAAGTTTCCAAACAGATAAAGACTACTGCAAGTCACAATCCGAGTACATATTTTGTTTGAATAACGGAGCAGTAAGCTGGAAATCTTCCAAGCAAGAGACTGTTGCCGATTCAACAATAGAAGCGGAGTACATTGCTGCAGCTGAAGCAGCAAAAGAGGCAGTTTAGATCCGTAAATTCCAAATTGGATTAGGAGTAGTTCTGTTAGCAGCTGAGCTCGTTCAATTGTATTGTGACAATAACGGGACTATAGCGCAGGCTAAGGAACCGCGGTCTCATCAACGATCCAAGCATGTTCTTCGACTTTTCCATCTGATTCGTGAGATCATACATCGAGGCGATGAGAAGATCGAGAAGGTCGCATCAGAGGACAACATTGCAGATCCGCTGAGGAAAGCTATTCCTCAACAAAAGTTTGAGCGATTGCAGATCCGCTGAGGAAAGCTATTCCTCAACAAAAGTTTGAGCGACATGTACATAGTTCAGGTATTAGATGCTTGAGTGACTGGCTATAGGCCAAGTGGGAGATTGTTAGACAATTATGACCCATAGCGTCACTATTTGTAAAAAACATTGTGGTTTTTGTACAAATTAACTATGTAGAAATGGAAATGCATTTTATCATTTTGTAATTTGATTACTTAAATATATAAATGATAAAAGTCCTTATGATTAGTTCCGGATTATAAGATATGAGACAGTATCAATCCATAACGGTTTAATTATTAAATATCCATAGTCATAGTATTATCGAGATTAGACATCGATAATACAGAATAGACTAGTATTGCACTTGTGTGTGTTATGGAAGCGTAACAGCATAGTTCTCATATATTTAATTATTGGATACTTATGCAAGTGTGATAGGAGGTTGTGTTTACCGATGGTACGGAAACAACTTCGCTCTGGATAGACCCCGCGGAATCCCATTGGTAGTATGACTATGTGTCTATGGGAATCCGCATCAGGGTAGGTGTATTTGGTCTTAACCTGAGACTTGCATCGCTAGTACTTGCGGCAATCAATACGCTTTTATTTTGGTTGCCCAGGACTTTAACAGGTTTTGTGTACGCCTCTTCTGGGTTTATTAAGAATCGTAGTGTATTGGGTGTGATGTCAAGACAGAAGTATCACTTCAGTCATATGGAGATGATGATCACGCAGGGATACAAAACTGGTACTCTAAATGGTTGCAACCATCAGGATAATATGACATGGTCATGATTATCCGATTAAGAGACTAGTTGCTTGTAATCTGATATATGCTTCGTCCGGGGCAGACACTATTCCAGCCTCAGGCCTTGCATGTGACATCTGATACTAGATCGAAATACGCTATACTATGTATACTACGCCTGACATAGATTATATATTCCTTTAAGAATATTTCTGGAGAATTGGGTAGGCACGGTGCTTTGCTAGAAGCCAACCATGTCTCGTAAATCGGTAAAAATGTAGTACTAGGTACGTACGTGTTCGGATAGTCCGACGACCGGATTTACTGCCAACATATCCATGGATCTCATGGGTCGCTTCCCAAAGATTCACCGATGACGTATGATTCGAACATAATTAATCTAGGATTAATTACGGAGAGATTTTATCTGGGATATAATACTATTTGAAGAGAGAGATCGATTAATTTGGAATTAATCGATAAAATAATATATTTGATATATTAAACGAAATTAGATTTCGACACAGAATTAAAATTAGATTTTAATTCGGGCGAACGAGTTAATTTAGAATTAATTCTCTAGCGACGTGAATAGTAATTTTGCTAGGCATAATTATTTAATTAAATTTGATTTAATTACGTCGCAACGGAAAGTTCGTTAATTTGGAATTAGCGAACCCGAGCCCCGGAGTGTTTGCGGGCCCACTCAGATTTTGAATTTAGTGGGGCCCATATGTCACATCACTTGTCACTTTAATTACTTTTTGGTGATGGGTTTTGGTGAAGGAATGATGGTGACTTGTATGACACATTTGTGTGTAATGATGGGAATGAATTTTACCAAATTTTGAGATTTGGTATATCATTTGATTTTTGAATATCAAATACACAAGTCAACAACACAACTTCATTATTCTTTCTCTCTCTCTCACTCACGGTTTGGAAGCTTTTTCTCTCCCTCTCCATTTCACTAATTGCCGAGAGTTACAAGGAAGATTTGGAATTTTTTGTAGCAAAAATTTCACAACCTAGCACTTACAATGAATCATCTAAGGTGATAGGGAAACCTACCTTTGAGCTTGGAATCATCATCAAAAGCTTGGAGCTTGGATTTCACATTCAAATGAGACCTTGGCCGAAACTTCAAGGAGGAAATTTTTTATATTTGACGTATCCAACAACCGTTCATTGTAAGTATGATTCCGCATTCCGCCATTCTTACTTTAGTATTCACATGATTTCATTGCTTAAATGATCTTGGGATGTTCTTAGAGACCAACATGGCTCCACCCAGAAAAAGCCAAAAGGAAAATGTTTCAATTGTGGAATTGATGGGCATTGGAAGAGAAACTGCAAGAAGTATCTCGAAGAGCTGAAACAGAAAAAAAAGGTAAATTAGATTTACTTGTTACTGAATCTTGTTTAGTTTGAAAATGATTTATCACCATGGAAACTTGATTCAGGGGTGACTAATCATATTTTTTATTTCTTACAGAAGCTTGATTCATATACAAGACTTGCTGATGGGGACTTACTTTGAGAGTTGGGAATGACGTTTTAGTTTCAGCATAAGAAGTTGGAAAAAAATAAAACTTTATGTTGAGAACAATAAATTTTTATTTTGAATAATGTTTATTTCGTACCGGGGTTTACTAGAAACCTCATTTCAGTTTCTCAACTTTATGAACAATCTTATTCAATTTCTTTTGAAAATAAATCAGTTGTTATTTCAAGAAATGGTTTGAATATTTATTCTGGTTTTATTGAAAATTGGCTCTATGTAATAAGGTCCAATTTTAATTCACTATTGAATGCTGAAATGTTCAAAGTAGAATTGCCCAAAATAAAGAAACAAAAGATTTCTCACACCGATAAAACATATCTATGGCACCTAAGACTTGGTCATATAAATCTTGACAGGAGAAATAGGCTTGTAAAAGATGGTCCTTTAAGAGAACTAAATGTTGGAACTCTACCAGTCTGTGAGTCATGTCTTGAAGGTAAGATGACAAAATGGCCTTTCTCTGTAAAAGGCAATAGGGCCCAAGAACAACTGAAGCTTATACATTCAGATGTTTGTGGACCTATGTCTATACAAGCAAGAGGTGGCTATGAGTATTTCATTGTTTTGTTGATGATTACTCAAGATATGGTTATGTTTACCTAATGAGACATAAATCTGAAACTTTTGGAAAGTTTAAAGAATTCCAAAACGAAACGAAAAAACAATTAGGTAAATCAATCAAGTGCCTTCGATCAGTTCGAGGCGGTGAATATCTTGATAATGAATTCAAAGATCACCTATTAGAGTATGGGATTTTATCCCAACTAACAGCACATGGTACACCTCAGCAAAATGGAGTAGCTGAGAGGAGGAATCGAACTTTACTCGACATGATTCGTTCCATGTTAAGTTATTCTTGACTCCCAAAATCGTTTTGGGGTTATGCTATACAAATAGCAACCTACATTTTGAATGTGGTTCCATCTAAGTTAGTACCTAGAACACCCTTAGAGTTATGGAGTGGCCACAAACCCACTTCTAGTCACTTTCATATATGGGGTGCCCAGCATACGTGCTAATGGGTAAGACAACAAAGTTGGAAATGCGTTCTGAAGTTTTTTCTTTGTAGGATATGCAAAAGGCACAAGGGGATGTGTGTTTTATAATCCTCAAGATAATAAGGTATTTGTGTCGACAAATGTCACGTTTCTTGAGAATAATTATATGGCAGACTTCATACCTCAGAGCAAGATAGTCTTGGAGGAATTAAAATCTGATGAGATCAGTCAACAACCTTCTAGGATTGTTGTTCCATAAAGCGAGGAGACCACATCTTCGAGTCAGAACATCTTACCACCTCGTCGTAGTGGGATGATAGTACGACTACCTTCTCGATATAGACAATAAGGTGAAGCATACATTGCTATCACCGCTGATGGAAGAGATAACCCATTGACATATAGATGTGTAATGGAAGATCATGACAAAGAGAAATGGCTTGAGGCTATGAAACTTGAGATGGAATCCATGTATTCCAACTCAGTCTGGGAGCTTGTAGATCTACCTGAAGGAGTAAATCCTATAGGTTGCAAATGGATCTACAAAAGAAAGAAGGGAGTGGACGGTAATATAGAGACATTCAAAGCAAGGCTAGTGGCAAAGGGTTATACCTAAAAAGAAGGAGTTGACTATGAGGAAACTTTTTCACCAGTAGCCATGCTGAAGTCCATTCGAATCTTACTTTCCATTGCTGCTCATTATGATTATGAAATTTGGCAGATGGATGTCAAGACAGCCTTTTTGAGTGGCTATCTTGAAGAGACCATCTGTATGGAGCAACCAGAAGGTTTTATAAGTAAGGACGAAAAGCAAAAGGTTTGCAAATTGCAAAGGTCTATCTTGTTGGACAATTATGACCCATAGCGTCACTATTTGTACAGATCACGGTGTTGTTGTACAAATTAACTATGTGACAAAGGAGATTGCACTCTTATCATTTGTGATTAGATCACCTAGATATATAAATGATATGAGGTACTTATGATTTGTTCCTGGATTGAGAATGATATAAGACAGTATTAATCCACGAAGGTTAAATCATTAAATATCCCTAGTCAGAGTATTATCGAGATCGGATATCGATAAATACGTAAAAGACTAGTATTGCACTTGTGCGCGTTGTGAGGGCATAACAGCATAGTTCTCATATATTTGGGTATAGGATACTCATGCAAGTGTAATAGGAGGTTGTGTTTTACCGATGGTACGGGAAACAGCTTCGCTCTGGATAGACCCCCTCGGAATTCCATTGGTAGTATGACTATGTGTCTATGGAAGTCCCAAATCAGGGTAGGTGTATTTGGTCTTAACCTGAGACTTGCACCGTTAAAACTTGCGACAATCAATATACTTTGGTTGCGGTCGTCCAGGGCTTTAACAGGTTCTGTGTACGCCAATGCTGGGTATATTGAGAATCGTAGTGTGTTGGGTGTGATGTCAAGACGGAAGTATCACTCCAGTCATAGTGGAGATGATGGTCACGTAGGATACGGGACTGGTTCTCTTAAATGCTGCAGCTATCGGGATATTATGATAAGGTCATGTATATCCGATTATAGAGACTAGTTACCAGACATCCGACATGTGCTTCGTACGGGGCAGACACAATTCCAGCCCCAGGCCTAACACGTGATCATCCGACACTGGACAGAAATACGCAATACTACGTATACTACGCCTGATATAGATCTTTTATTCCTGTAAGGATATTTCCGGAGAATTGGGTAGGCATGGCGCTTTCCTAGAAGCCAACCTTGTCTTGTAAATCGGTAAAACGTAGTAATTGGTACTTACGTGTTCGGATAGTCCGATGACCGAATTTACTGCCAACATATTCGGGGATCTCATGGGTCGCTTCCTAAAGATTCACCGATGACGTATGACTCGCACTCTAAATTAATCTAGGATTAATTAGAAGAGAGAGAAAATTAATATGGGATTAATTGCAGAGATATTTTATCTGGGATAGAATATCATTTAAAGAGAGAGAACGATTAATTTGGAATTAATCAATAAATTAATATATTCGATATATTCAACGAAATTAGATTTCGACGCGAAATTAAAATTAGATTTTAATTCGGGCGATCGAGTTAATTTAGAATTAATTCGATAGCGACATGAATAGTAATTATGCTAGGCATGATTATTAAATTAAATTAGATTTAATTACGTCGCAAGGAAAATTCGTTAATTTGGAATTAGCGAACTCGAGCCTGGGATTATTTGCGAGCGCATTCGCATTCGAATTCGAGTGCGGCACACAAATCAAATCAAGTGTCAAATCGCTAGTCGCTTCTAGCGTCACATCATTCGTCAATCAAGTGATGGATGTCTTTCACTTTGAGTGATTGACGCCAGTCACTATTCATGATTGATGTGAGTTGATGTTGGTGGTTGGAGCCATTAATGACTTGATTTTGAAAATCAAAAATTTGGAAAATCATTTATTTGTTTTTGGAAAATAAATAAAGTGTATTAGATACATTTTCCATCTACCAAACACATCTCTCTCTCACTATTTCTTCTTCCTCTCCACACGCCCAAGGGGCTGCAAAAAACCTTCACTGGTTTGGTTACTGCCGAGAGATAAAGGGAAGCCAAGAGTCGCGATTTTGTGGCAAAATTGGGAGTGCTAGCACGCTACAAAGTCATGTGAAGGTGATAGGGAAGTCCACCCATGAGCCGGGAATCGTTTGACGAAGCTTAGATCTTGTTCGAGGAGCTCAAAAACAAAATATGGAGGAGCAGCTCACTGCCGCTGCCGTGACAGTCCATGGAGGCAGAAAGTTCGTTTTTGTTGCTTGCCGCTTCGCTCAACCACCCGATGTAAGTATTCCGCAACTTCGTTGATTTGTATTCGCACATATTTCCTGCTTGTTTATGATCTTGGGACCTTAATAGAAACCAACAATGGCATCTAGAGCAAGGTTAAAGCATGAAAAGTTTAGGGCTTAAAATTTGGGTAATTTGTATTTGAGCATTATTTTATGAAATTGGATGAATGAATATACTTAAATGTGTTTGAATTGAAGTTTGATTGGATCAATTTCAAGAAAATTAGATTGGATCATTTTTCCCCAAATTGTTGAGGCTTGGCCGAAACTTTAGAGCCCTAATTGTCTTGGTAATTTTTGATTTTTGATCATTGGATGTGTTGGAAATCATTCGGGAATATGATTTAATGTCGGTTGTGGAATTAATTGAATTGAAACCGAATCGGACGTAAAATCCCCAAATTGCCGAGAATGATATAGCATGAATGGGTTTGATTTTAATCAAAATGTGTTGGACATGTGATGATGAAAATGAGCATGATTAATTGTATAAATTGATGTTTTAGAAATGTTAATTTGGGTGATTAATCATGATATACACTTAAGGTTAATTAAATGTGAAATCCAATACATCCAATGTATTACCTAACCTTTTTCCTCTGAATCAACTAAGCCTTGGCTTTGGCACAACAAACTTAGTGATCCCAGTTAAGCGTGACCCATTGACCATGGAAAGCTTCGTAATCAATGTCGATGGACAAGAACTGGTCTTGAATTTGGCCAAAAAACCACAACTTGGACAAGACACTGATATGGAACAAAGCTCTCGTGATTCAAACACATCCTCGACGGACAAAGGCCTTGACTTTGGCCAACAAACCAATGCCGTCTCGGGAATTTATGAAGAAAAAATAAAGAAAAATGATATTTCAATTTTAAACATTTTAACCAAATATCAAAGAAGTCAAATCCAATTTGACTACCATTTCCTTACTTTAAAGTCAACATTAAACACTTATAATCATTTCCTAACTTTATCATTTGGTGATATATTTATATTTTAATTATATTAATCATTTAACAATTAAATAATTAATAATTAATTAAATACAAATATATCAAATATATGTATTATATTAACTTTAAATATCTCAAATACATATATTGATGATATATGTCAAATACCTTTATTTGACTATTTATTAACAAGAGAATTTAAGTCTGAAGTTAGTAATATAAAAATAGTGCATAGAGAGCAAACAAAGCGGGTACTTTATTTGTGGTTTATCTATAGCTGCAGTCTATTCTATAAATATATGGCGACCTTGATCTGGGATCGTCCATGTGGTGACATTAGAATGGATGCACCTTATATGATGTGATCATATAGAACTAGACCCAGATAGAAATTATTTTCTTATAATATCTGTTAAATAAATAAATTCATTTCAATGTTATAGATAAATATATATAGACTGATCTGAATCCTGAGTATACTACGAACTCCTGCATGGTAGGCTATGTCATTTGATTTACAAAGGTGAGGTTAGTGTATCAATCCTGACCAATAGCTATGTACTATAGGGATATAGTTTGGTGTGTAGCTGGGGATGTTTTACATCGATATAGAGTTCACTCCTTCTGACGAGAAGTATATGAGTATTTTCTTTAAAGGTTGATTCAACTTGAACGATTAGAGCGTTCAAGTATTTCTATTACGAATAGAAATATTAATAAAGGTTATGAATAAATCGTTCATTGGAGAATCAATGGTACTTAAGGTAAAAATAATTAGAGGGGCATAACAGATATTATAACCCGGCTCTAATTATGAGATACTCATGAATGGCCAATTCGTATGTAATGACTATATCAATGGACACCGACATAGTTCGACTTATTTTATTTATCTACGGCAATGAGAGTGCATCTTTGGATTTTTAGTGGAATAACCTAAAGTTAATAATTCAGAATATTTAATTAAAGAATTTAATTAATATTTTACGATTATTGGAGCTCGGAACTGTAGGTCCATCTTGTCCCTATACGAGCTCGATATACTGTAACAAATTAAATAAAACTGGATAGTCCAATTATACACTCACATTTATATTATTATTGATGGAATGGATAATATATTTGGCTCACATGTAAGTTTATATTATATTTAATATAAGATTTTCATTAAGTAAATATTTATGAGATAATCATTTAATTTATTAAAAATGTTGTAGATCTTAAATTCTTTAATATGTCACTTTTCAAAATAAAGGATTTTAAAATTTGTTTTTAAAATTCATTATTACATAAAAGGTAATTACACATTTTTCATTTATTAACACTTTTAATGTCGTTATGATGATATTTATCAAAAAGATTTTGATGTTACAAAAAAGAGGGGCTGGCCGAAAATCACATACATGGGGCCTTAAGGTTTGTGTTATTTTGATAACTTAAAAACCCTAAGTATAAAAAGGAAATAAATTTTTTTTTTCGAATAATCTAATCTTTCCAAACCCTAGCCACCTTCTTGGTTTTCAAGTTCTCTCAAAAGTTGAAAGAAAAAGAAAAAGAAAAAATTTAATGTGTGACAATTCCATTCTCTAAAGTATTTAGAGATTTAATTTTGTGAATGAAGCCCACACTTCCATTTGCTGGTTGCGAGATATAGTACGAAAGACTCATTGGAAATCAAACCGAAACTATATCTTATTCTTTTATAAATACACACGGCAGTGAGCAGAAAAATCTGCTCACTGTCACCTATTGTTACTTGTATTTGTGGAGTGTTTTTATGTTATTTTTTAATGCATCTCTTTCGGTACATTAAGGGGAGATTCAAGGATGTTTTTGGGCTGTTTTTGTGAAAAAAATTGGACATGAATTTTTGCCCTCATTCACACAAAACTTGGGCTATTTTTGTGTGTGCGTAATGTGTGCAAAATAGTCCAGTTTTGTGATGTTGTTCTGGGGCTATTCACGGGATGTTCAGAGCTAGAAAAATAGTAAAAAACATAATCAAAATAAGTCCAAACGGGTTAGACAGTTTCGGCAAAGAGGGGAAAAAGGAAAAAAAGTTTCAAGGTCGATCCCAATACCTAACACGCTTCCGTTGTGATGTTAATCGTTTCCTAAATTTGAATACATATCCCAAGAAACAACGAAGTCAAGCACGAGGTTCTAACTTGTGATGCTCTATACGAGGAAGATTGACAAAATAGGCACTCCCAAAAACTTTAATAATATCATAGGATTGAGGAATACCATATAATCACTCATATGGAGACATGTGTTGTTTGGTAACTGATGAAAGAACACGATTGATAATGTATACAGCGGTGAGAGAGGTTTCACCCAAAAACGTTCTGGACGAGAAGATGATTTGATCATGAATCAAACTGAATCCAGAATATGATGATGTTTAAGTTCTGCTCACCCATTGTTTTGAGATGTGTATGGGCATTAACTTTGGGAGAGGGTACCTTGGGCTTTAAAAAATGTTGGAGTGTGGACTCAAGATATTCTTTGACATTATCCGTGAGTAAGATTTTGATGGTCTTGGACATTGTGTTTTGGCCATAGTCGCAAAATCAATGAAAAATTAAGGTAGTTCAGAGCGTTGTTTCATGAGAAAAATCCAAATAAACCAAGAATAATCATCAATGATTAAGACAAAATATTTGGACCCTCTCATTGTGGGTGTGGGAGAAGGTCCCCATACATCATAGTGAAAAATTCAAACAGAGAAACATAAATAGCATTGTTATTATTAAAAGATAAAACCGGTTGTTTTCCACAGTGACATAAGACACAATGTAAAGACGATTGTGCGGTAACATAACCTAGGGACCCATTAGAAATTAAAGGATGAAGTTTAATTAAAGAGGTGTGACCGAGGCACAGATGCCACAACTGAAGATAAGATGATATAGATACAACGGATAATTGGGAGACATGACCAGAAGAAATATGTATGGAGGTAAGCTAAAATAGAGGTCCAACTCTACGGCCTATCCCAATAATCTATCATGTCTGCAGATTTTGTACACGACAACCATTGGAAGAAAATATTAGTTCTAACCCAAGTTCACATAGTTGACCAACAAATATAAGATTGAATGTAAGTTTCAGAATAAGAAATGCATTCAATAATGGGAGTACAAAGGCAGATATATGTCAGGACTGGCTTATAGACATTTGTGAGCCATCTGCAGTAAAAATTAGAGAGACGATCATGGTGGAAGAGATGGAGGAAAACTATGGAGATTGAGAAGTCATATGGTTGCAACAACTAGAATCAAAATACCATGGATAATTACCTCAAGTGGCAGATAAGGCAGTAGAAGTACTGAGAGGTAGTGAGAGTATCTATCTAATGAGTGTTTCTAAGTTATTAGTGGATGCAGTAGTGGCAGTTTCCTCAGAGGCAACAACAACAATTGGAATTGCTATCTTGAAGGGCTGACCAGGTCCTGGGGGACGAGTGAGGCACTGATCAATGGAATTGCCAGGAAGCTTGCAATAGCAACAATCCACCCTAGTGGGATAATGGGAGGCAATATGGTCTTTTTTCTTGCATTTGTGATATTCAGTAAGACTGCATTCATTCAGTGTAGGACCATATTTGTTGCAGGTATGACATAATTTTTTTCCACCTCTAAAGAAATTTTTACCCGCGGCGGAAATCACAACATCATCTCGAGATGACTTAAGTAAGGTTAGTTAAGTTTCATCCGATAATAACCGAGAGACAGGAGTTTCCAATGTAGGCAAAGGAGATTGAAGTAACAAAGAGGCTCTGCAAGATTCAAAATCATCAATAAGGGACATAAACAATTGAAATAATCCCATGTTATCACAGTGGGCTATATAATAAGCTGCATCAGCAGCACAATCCATCGATGGTTCAGAGAAAGCAAGTTGGTCTCAAATAGATTCCATGGTAGCCAAGAAATTAGTAATAGATTGATCGTGCTCATGTTTCAAATTATGTAATTCTTCCCATAGTTGATACTTATTAGAGAGATCAGAGGTAGTGTACCTTATAACTAGCAAATCTTATACCTCTTTGGTAGTTTCATAGCGGCCAAACTGGTGGTGAATGGAAAGAACCTGTAACATCCCCCTCTAGGAGATGCTACCGACATGGAATAAGTCATCATATCCCCTAAGCCACTGACTCATTGACTATGTACATCACTACTAACTCGTCATAAATATAGACTCATGTATAGGGACCCTTACCCAATTCAATAACATACAATGCACCATTAATACTAATAACTGTGAATACACAAAAGTTCATTAAACTTACTACACACACAATCTCAACTATACAAAATGCATGATATATGACCTTCTTTAAGCTGTGATTGTACTGCATCTCTATCTCGACATGGTGGGCTCAACAACCTAGTGACTGCAATCAGTATCCATTCTCCCGAGCTTATCCTCTTAGTAACCTGCAAAATAAGAAACTGAGAGTGGGGGGTCGTTTAAATGACATAGTGAGTGGATAGTTTAAAATATGTACTAAAATTATTTTTGAAAATCCATGGTTATAAAACCAAATTCATCTTTTCTGAAATCTCTTTCGTTATCGAAAAACAATTCTCTTTCTGAAAAACTTTTCTGAAAACTACTTTTAGTCTGTAAATCTCTGAGATTCTCATAAAATAGTTTCTTATGAAAACTATTTCTTAAAACCATCTTTTCTATAAGTCTGTCTCAGAAAATTCGTTTTTGACAATCTGTTTCTAAGAAATCCATATTTGGAAAATCTGTATCTGTGAAATGTGTATTTTGAAGATCTATATCTGTAAACTCTGTATCTGAATATCTGGTGCATGGGGGTATTACGTATCACCATCCCCCCATACGCAAAATCTAGCACTTGAGGGCGTCCACCCATACCCACATATCTGGTGTTCTTGGGGCGTTACGTCTCGCTGTCCCTCAAGCCACAAATTTGGAGCTGGGGGTACGGATCTATGCTACCCTACTAACTCAAAATCTGGTACCTAGAGGCATCAGTCATCCCTAGTCCTAAACTGTATAGGCATATGATATATGTATCAGTCAATTCCATATTTGAGTCAAGTTACATACTGATGTGGGTTTTTCCCCTATGCCTTCAAAAATCATAAAACTCAAGTTTTCAAATCAATATTTCAAAAAGACTTTTTCAATAGTTAGCATCTATAAACAAACTGGGTAATGCCCTAAAATATTTAAAAGTAAGTCTGTTATCAAAACGATTAAATAAAATCAGTTTGAAAAAAGGGTCCACTCACTGATTTTAGGATCCCACTGGTACTATTTCGCTTCGTCGAAGAAAATTATAGTTTCCGTGATGATCATAAACGATAAACTTAATTAGAATACAAGTCATGGAATATGCTTTGGAACTAGGTTGGGTTTCTCAAATCACTAACTATTACTGCTAAGTGAAGTATGATGCTTGTAAAATGTCATAATGTGTGTATATGAGCTGGTACGAAACTCTTAGGGTGATCCCTAACATCCCAAATTGAAAATAAAAATGGTATGAAACTTTTCCTGTATCGCATCGCAACAACAGGTCTGGCGTGTCGCGATGCCCAAGCAAGCATAACCAGGCAGAGGTCATGTTATGTTTCGCGTCGCGACATTAGACTCTACGCTTCGTGACTCTTACCTGATCAGGCTCGAGGCAGAGAGCCTCTGCTCGTTATATGTCGCGACGCTGAGCATTCTGCGTCATGACTCCCACATGTTCAAACTGAGGTAGTGAGCACCTTCTGGTTATGCGTCGTGACTATGGGTGTCGGGCGTCGCGACGCTGGCCTGTTTTCAGGGGCTAACACCAATTCCTCAAAGACAATGCTCAAGGTTATGTCCAACACTTTTATCAAAACTTCAACTCATCATAATTTAAGCTCATTTTATATCCTCAATCAAGAAATATCCTCAATTAAACACAAACCATTTTCTTTAATATCATCAACTCAAAAACTCTAATTCCCCATCACATTCATAGACATAAAAGCTTCATTTCATGTTAATACCATCAAGACACTTCTCCAAACGCATGAAAATAACTCTACCAATGCCAACTATGCAATTCTCTTTGTTAGGGTATGCAAGGTACGAATTGGGACTTTCCTTTTTCAGGCTTAAAACTAAAATTATAAGAGGGAAAGAGGATAAAGAACTTACTATGCTTGAGATGTACTTGGAATAATTATTTGTTGCAACTAAAATGGCTTGAGGAAGAAGAAGAAAATTTGAAAAAAATTCCTCCATAGTTGGCCACGTTTTTTTACCTTAGATGGAGATGAATGAATAGTCCCCTATTTATAGAGAAAGATTGATATTTTGTGTAATTACATGAGTGATTGGATTTGTGCCACATTGTCAATTCTAGTCCATTCTCAAAATTACTGTAGTAACCACATAAATCCTGATTTTTAACTTATTTCTGATTCAAATTTGGAAAAATATTCAAGGTACAAATTGTAGGTCTCAATCTTAGCTTTCCGATGACATAAAATAGATAAGTATTGGAGATTGTATAAAAAAATTACAGCCCAAATATTATAGGCTGTTCGTATTGAATCTTAAAATAATTTTCGTATCAGAACTACGAGGAAGTTATCGATTGCCCGAAAAGTAATTCCTCAAACAAATATATTCTTGAACATGATTTATATCATGTATCATGCCTCCGATAACATAATAGTCATCGGCATCTGACAACGTACAAGTCGTCAGGGTTACCGGGTGTTACAAATTCTCCCTCTTAAATAGGATTCGTCCTCGAATCCCTTCTTATGTTGAACTTCTTAGTTCCTTCTTATTTTGAGGTTATCTAGACTCTGTTACTTTTACCTTCCTTTATTTGCTTTCTACTATTTTGTTCAAGAACTCCACACTATGTCTCTTGAGAATCTTCTATCATGGTATTCTCTATTTGATTCTTATCTTAACATCTGATTTATGTACAATACCTCTCTTGTCATGCTTGCACATACTATTCTAAAGTTCGTAGGCTCTATTAAATAATTTCTTGAATTCTTGATTGAGAGATAATTCCTTGTTCTCATTCCATGAAACTTTCATTGAGTACATAATACTACCGTCAGGCTATAACTAAGTCTATGCATCAAAGAAATCTCATTTCTAAACCTCTAGTTTATGCTCAACATTCTCCAACCATATTTTCCACGTGAGCTTTTAATTCTTAAACTGGCACTATATTCGTGGCCTGGCATCCTACACACCTTAGTTCCACTCATGTTTGAAAGCTTTTATATCTCTTGACATGACAACTTAATTCCTAAATATCACTTGGAACTTCTGTTATCCTTCACGGTTAATGTATTACTATTGTACTTTCTTCTAAACTAGTACTTCTGAATTCCTAGAAGTACTAGTGCTTTCTATGGTTAGGCTTTTTCTGATCCTACTCTCATTCTGGGTGTAAATATATAAAAGAAATAACCATACTAAGTATTTCTTTACTATCACATATTTGATCTGATTCTAGCTTTCATTTTCATAATTTAGCTATTTAGCTCTCTATTTTCTTTTCACTAACCTTCCACCGCTAATCGGCTCTGTTCTTCAAGTTCTCTTATCTCTGGCTATCTCCGGGCTTAGGACCTCAAAGCTCATGGTCAATTTCTTCATGTATTTCTAGCCTACTATTGTTGTCAACCAATGGCTATAATATTCAGGATATTAATCCTAAATGGATTCTCTGGTGGTCCTTCTTAATTGGCTAAAGTCTTTGGAAATATGTTTCTAAAAATATGTTTATAAGAAATATGTATTTGGAAAATCTACATCTGTGAAATATGTATTTGGAAAATCTATATCTGAATACCTGGTGCATGGGGGCATTACGTATCGCCGTCCCCCATACGTAAAATCTAGCGCTTAGGGGCGTCCCCCTGTATGTAAATATCTGGTGGTCTTGGGGCGTTACGTCTCTCCATCCCCCAAGCCAAAAATCTGGAACCAAGGTGCGGATCAATGCTACCCTCATGACTCAAAATCTAGGATCTATGGGACTCAACCATCCCTAGTCCTGAACTACGTGTGCACACGATATCTGTATCTATCAATTCTATATCTGAGTCAAGTTACATATTGAGGTGGGTTTTCCCTCATGCCTCCAAAAATCATAAAACTCAAGTTTTCAAAAACATTTTCAATAGTAAGTATCTGTAAACAAACTTGGCTAACGCCCTAAAACATTCAAAAGTAAGTCTGTTATCGAAACGATTAAATATAATCAGTATGGGAAAAAGGTCCACTCACTGATTTTAGGATCCGACTAGTACTAGTTCACTTCTTCGAAGAAATTATGGTTCCTGTGATGATCTATAAACGATAAACTTAATTAGAATACAAGTCGTGAAATATGTTTCGGAACTAGGTTGGGTTTCTCAAATCACTAACTATTACTATTAGGTGGCGTATGATGCTTGTAACATGACATAACATGTGTATATGAGCTGGTATTAAACTCTTAGGGTGATCTCTAACATCCCAAATTGAAATTGAAAATTGTATGAAACTTTTCTTGTATCGCGTCGCGACTCCAGGGCTCACGCATTGCGACGCCCAAGCAAGCAGAACCAGGCATAGGCCATGTTTTGTTTCGCTCCAGGATTCCACACTCTACGTGTAACGATGCTCACATGATCAGGCTCGAGGTAGAGATCATCTGCTCATTACGTGTCGCGATGCTGAGCATTCTTCATCACGATGCCCACATGTTCAGATCGAGGCAGTGAGCACCTTTTGGTTACATATCGTGACTTTGGATGCCTAGCGTCGCGGCGCTGGCCTATTTTCAAGGCCTAACACCAATTCCTCAAAGACAATGCTCAAGGTAATGTCCAACACTTTTATCCAAACTTCAACTCAACTTAATATAAGCTCATTTTATATCCTCAATCAAATAATATCCTCAATTAAACACAAACCATTTTCTTTAATATCATCAACTTACAAACTCTAATTCCCCATCACATTTATAGACATAAAAGTTTCATTTCATGTTTATACCATCAAAACACTTCTCCAAACTCATACAACTAACTCCACCAATGCCAATTATGCAATTCTCTTTGCTAGGGTATGTAAGGTGCGAATTGGGGCTTTCCTATTTCAGGCTAAAAACTGAAATTAGAAGAGGGAAAAAGGATATAAATATTACTATGCTTGAGATGTACTTGGAATCATCACTTGTTGTACCTAAAATGGCTTGAGGAAGAAGAATAAAATTTGAAAAAAAATCATCTGTAGTTGCCCATGTTCTTTACCTTAGAGGGAGACGAATGAATAGTCCTCTATTTATAGAGAAAGATTGATTTTTTCGGTAATTAAATGAGTGATTGGATTTGTGCCACATTGCCCATTATAGTCCATTCTCGAAATTACTTTAGCAGTCACATAAATCTCGATTTTTTATCTTTTTCTTATTCGAATTTGTAAAAATATTCAATGTGATAGTTGTACTTCTCGATCATATCTTTTCGACGACATAAAATTCATAAAAATAAGAGATTGTATGAAAAAGTTACGGCCCAAATATTAAGAGTTGTCCGTATTGAATCTTAAAATAATTTCTATATCGGAACTATGAGGAATTTATCGAATGCTCGAAAAATAATTCCTCAAACACATATATGCTCGAACATGATTTATATAATCGTCGTCCTCTGACAAAGTACAAGTCGTCGGGATTACCGAGTGTTACAGAACCCAAGTATTCTGAAACCAGGTCAGGATCTGGTGATTCTTATTGTCCCAATCCTCGAGACGATAAATAAACTTGTCATCAGGCTCATCAATTTTCTTTTGAGGAGTTTTAATATCACTAGTAACATAGCCCATAACTTTTGACCTTTTAGAAAAATACACATCCATTGAACCCATAGACGGTAGTTCAGACCTTGGAAGATGGTAGAAATGGGTTGCATAACATCAGATATATCAATTGGAAGATTAAAGAGAAATCCACCTAAAATTGTAAAACATCCCTTGAAGTTCTTGAAAATTCAGAAAATTAATAAAACTTTGACAAATCTTGCAGATTAGCCTAAAACCACAAAGAAGACCAAAATCAGACCAGAGGGCAAAGGATCTGAACCACACAAGAAATGGGAGTATGATGGTAGTGATTTGAGCGTGGTGGTGATGGCGCGAGTTGGTGGTGGCTACCAAAATCAGAGGCCGACGATAGGGGGCTTTTGGTCATAGGGTTCTGAGGAGTTGATGGGATGGGTCAATTGGCTGTGGGAGTAGCCGAGACGACACCGTAGAGAAGAGAAGCATCACGAAGGAAGGTGATGTTCGGTGGAGGTGCGTAGCAGATGATAGGTGAAATGGTAGGGATTTGAGGGATTTTCGAACAATGAGGATGGTGGTGGTGGCGTGATTGGTGGCCAGAAAAGTAGTAAGGGGAGGTGGTGTGAGTTGGTGGTGGCTACGGTTTGAGAGTGAGAGTTAGGGTTTGATTTGGAATTGGTGATAAAGAGTGTTTGAATACAATAATATGTGGGCTTAGAAGGAATATATGGCCTGTTTTGAGACAAAAACAAGGGATAGCCAGAAATCGAAACTCAGACGTCTGATACCATGTGAGAAACAGAAAGTAGAGAGTTTTGAAGAAAAAGATACTACTTTTCTTAATTCAATATGTTATACATATGGTCTTTATATAGGCTTTACAGAATGATTATATCGGGAATATTCTCGTAGAATTATGTACACAATCAATAAACATGAATATAAAATCAATCAATATTAATATATGCTAACTACAATATATCATATCTTTGACACCTATATTCTCATACAGTAAGCACTCTTGACTGAGAGATTCCCCATTTTATCATAATGCCAACATAACTTATCTTCCATGGGAAATCTGGCAAAAGGATCTTCATGAATTCATCACTTTCGATAGGATTAAAATGTTGGTTCAACAAGTCAGCATTCCACATATCTGATACCCTTGAATCTAGAGGTAATAAAGCATGTGAGATTGGTCTGAAGTTTGAATTTCGTAAGTTTAGGAACCCAATTGATGGTTAACAACACAAATGATAATAGAAATTTTCTTAATTTCCTTGCAAGTCTTTGTTTAAACTCCAACATAATTCATTTATGATTACAATTTGATGCTTCAATAAACCAAATTAAAAGCCCTAATTTTTGTCATCTTCTTGAATCTTTCAAGCTTTAGAAAATTTTTCAATCCAACCAAAAGGATGCTAGGACCAAAAATATGATATGATATGATATGATATTATATTATATTATATATATAGGGATATTTTTGTAATTTCAATAATTGGTTAAAAATTAAGCCAATTTTTCTTTTTAATATATGACTATTATTTTGCCAAGCCCAAAGCTTATCTAATAAGCATGATAAATTAATTAATTAATTAGTAAAAAATATTTCAAGATTATTCTTTAATAAATAATTATTAAAATTAATTAACTTTTAATTAATTATTAATTATTTATTTGACATGTGTTAAAATTATAATGTGTAACTAATCAAATCATGTATCATATACATACGCACATTAGATACGAAAATATCCCGACATGTGTAATATTACGAATAATCCATATTATTCATAAATAATTATTCTAGTACTCTGCGAATATACTTTATTAGTGAGACTCTCTAGGTTTATGTATATCAGTCATGGAACATATTTCGTGTCCATAATATGCCCACTCATAAATTATGACAACCACAGATAATTGCGCTGAGCCATACAAGTCGATTTATGAACATATTTTATAGTCCCTCTGTCATATGCCATCCGAATTTTACTGGAGATATATATGAGAATGTTAAATCTCCGCTATGTATATTTCATATATATGTGTCCCGACATATTTGTGATCTCTTAATCAACATTCGGAACACGTTTCTAGAATGTACAACAACCACATATTTTAAAGATCACGAAATGGAAGTCTAAATCTCACACACGAGATTAACGGATCCTCTTTGGAAATATCACAAGATATCATTAGCATCGGTGTACACCCAAAGAACAGGCGAAGGTCTAGTCTAGAAATACCAATGACATGACCATTGTCAATGTGGGAAAGATAAATCATACATCCACAGTGGTATCTCAAGTGAAAGGACTTGATATGCAACTCGACTCTTGAAGATTCCTATTGACGTTGGTATGCCATCTATTAGGAATTCATCCGATGAGTCATTCATTGCTTATCAAATAAATACCTATATGTCTATACAAATCTCATAAGACTCATGATTCATTGGAATAAAGTATCATATCAAGTCTCGATATCCGACATGTATTAGTCTTAACAGATTTTATTAACTGTCATGTGTCAACAAATCTCAAGCATGAACTTTTATTTGAGAATATACCTATTATAGTAACACATCCTAATCTCAATTACAAGCCTTGTTATAACTGTGTATTACTTTATATGTTCTCGAGTCTTTGTCTAATATATACGTCACTAAACCTCATTTAGTTTCAATCTAATCTAATTTAGATCAAATATATATATAAAATACAAGAGGTGCTACCTTAAAAATAGATAATACTATGGAAAAGTGATTGTTCATATTAGATGGGTATTTAGTGAAATAACCCTAATATAAATAACTTAGAGTAGTAGCATATGAGATCTTATCACTTAAGCATTGGATGCTTATTCCGTATGGTGAATGGTGTCAGATATGAGATTACACCGCATATTCTTATTATTGGGGAATATCTGTATCAAAGAGTCTGATCAGAGAATCACATAGTGGAAACAAGTCTGTAGACACTGCTATTTTTACACATAGCTCGATGATGAGTATCTTTTAAGGACACACCTGAAGAGTTTACGAAAGTTGTAAGGTTTAATGGTGGAAGGAAAAGAAACCCTAGAAGATCTAAAAAGAATAGTTAAAGTTTTGGCCGGACATCATCTACGTCTGGACAGACATAAAACCATCATATCCGACTGGATATACCTAAGTCTGGCTGGATGTGCATCGCGTTTCCATATTAGCAGAAGGACTCGATCTTTTTTTTCCTTCTTAACTAATTTCAATTACACAACCCTTTCATTTTTAATCACTTTCCCTAATAATCTTTTTCCTTAACTATTATTTTCCTTGTCAAATGAGATCATTTCATTAATAACTGTAACCTTGGCATTATGAAAAAGCTGGATCTCTCACAAGAATAAGGAGGAAGAATAAATGACCAAAAGAATAGAGGAAGAAAAATAACAGAACCTATAAAAGAGAAAGAATGATTAAGCATCATCCAAAACACACAACCCTATAATTCTCTCCAGCAAGAGATCATAAAATGGACCTGACCTTCAGAAGTGTTCTTAAAGTCGAGTAACTCATGAGGTACGACCCGATGTCCCTTAAAATTTAAACTCTGAATCTTAAACTCATTATTTCGTTAATGTCTTATATCTAGCTGGACATCTTGTGTGTCCGACCGGACGTACAACTATGATATAGAAAGTCTAACCATAATAGCGGCTACATCTGGCATCATCTTTATGGTGGTATATAATGTTTTCATTATTATTATCATGTTTTCTTATGGTTTTTGTTTGGTTCATTGTTATTATTACTGTTACTTATTATTTGCCTTCATCATCATTTCATCACTGTAATATTATATTCATTCTTGTTGGTATGTATGAGCCTGCGTTTCTGGTTAACAGACTCTTACAAGTCCGATCAGACATTATCCAATTTCGGCCTGATATAAAATTATCTAGCCTAGGCTCCATGAGACCAGACCAGTATGATATGCTTCCATTTTGACCAAATATATTTTGTTTTATCTTTTGACTATTGTAAGATATGTATTTCATTTTTTTTATGTTGTCTCTCTTATTATTTATTGTTTGTGCGATTGTGTGCAATATAATCTGCTCATGTGTGACTTATGCATTATAAGACAGGTGGATTCTTTTTTAACCTAATATTATACTAGGAAAGAGACCATTCTAAACCCAAAAGGGTTTAAGGTCAGACCTTGCGAGGGATTTAGTGTGGCATTTAATCATTCCTAGTGTCTTATATTGGATAAGGACTCTTTTATTCTCTGGTTAGTCCCCAATGGGCTTTCCGTACTCTTGGCGGGCTCGAGGCTGGTATACAGGTCTGCCAAAGTGTAACGACTATATTACTGTTGAAGATTAAAATGCTATACCAGAATATTGATCGGTAAGGAGGTCGATATGCTAGTTGGCTTACCGGTATGAGGAATAATATGGTTTGTGCCGGTTATCGAGAACATGTAAGCTATGAAGGTTGACCGGTATGAAGACCGGTATGCTCTATGTCGATTCTAGTAACTATACAAACTCCAGAATGACCAGTAAGGGTGACGGTATGGAGTAGTCCGATTTTAGTGGCGATGTAAAACTGCTCAAAATAGAGCAGAGACATCGGTATGCCAGTTTTAGGGAATAATATGCCGGTCTCAGTACCAAAATATAGGATATGAAGATTTAAAACATTTTGCACATGACCCTAATGCATCTATAAGAATGTGCATAAGTTCCATGAGGTTAGAGACTTAAATTAACAACTTATTTAACAAAGAGAGCCTTAAGCTAAGACTACCCAAGATATTCTTCGTTTGTCACTTGAGTCTTCACATCCATTGCTCTTCACCACCAATGTGCTTTGAAATCTCTTTGTAATCTCCACTAATTACGTCGAAGACTTCTAGTGTTGCATCATCAAAATCCATCTTGAGAATATGTCGCTAAGAATTAGGTCTAATTAGGTTGCGTTAGAACCCAATTTTTTTTCTAGAGTTGCTAATGTCATTCTTTGGAGACGTAGAATTGTTATAGAGTGACTTTGTGGTGGTGACTATCCTTGATTTTTTTGGATCTGTTGACTGCATGAATTTTGAATTAATTAGGTGTTAAATGATTATTTGAATAATGAATTCAAAATGTTAATGTTGTGAAAATTGATATGTTGTTGATGAAACTTTTATAATACGTAAAAAAATCATGGAATTTTCGAAATCGTCCCGGATCCTTTAGGAAGAGTTTTGGGATTTTTCTACAAAACCGTAAAAAAAAGTGACTTAGGGGAAAAACTGTAGTTTTATGAAATTACAAGTCTGATCAGCCACTGTGATCGAATCACTATTGCAATGACCTGGTTCGGTTCCATGACTGAACCGGTTTACTGGTTCTTTAGTTTGCCCGATTAATTAAACCGATAAACCAGTTCACATATAACCGTGGAAAGTATTTCCGAATATTTTACCCCGAGTCCTTAATGCATAATCACACCTCGATATTGGATATCGATAAGTGATTTTTGGGAAATACAGATAAATTAACGCTATATGATACCTTTTAATTTTCCAAATTAAAAATATTTTAAATGTCAATTTCGCTTGTTGCCACGCTTCCGTCGTATTTACCCCCAACAAGTATTTGTATGACATATATGATGGGATTTGAGTTTGAGATCAGTAATCTTAAATAGTCTTTAGAGAGTACATAAAGCGCAGTATTTTATTTATAGTTCATCTGTAGTTGCGGTCAATTTACTATTTGAAACGATGATGAAATCCTAAATTGTGCATGTATTGACATGTAAATGGAGGTTGCTTGTATAATATGAATATACAGAACTGACCCTGATATAGATGAATTTCTTTAGAAAATCCATTAAACGAAGAAATTCATATTTATCTAATTGATGATCATATATGTGTTGATCTTAATATTGAAAATTATATGGTCTCCTACGTAGAGGTGTATAAAACTGTTTCAGTTCCGGTTCCGAGTGGAACTGTAACCTATCTAGAAAAATCGGTTCCTAACTCTTTAGAACTGGAACCTACCTAATTAAATAGGATATCCTATTTATCAGTTTCGGGTTACCCAATTTTCCATTTTTCAATATATTTTTTGTTTCATTTAAAAAAATAATAATAATTTATAATTGAATTTGTTTTGTTTGTTCAATATACATTTAATTTGGGATTTTGGTGAGGTGAATGTATATTATTTAAATATGAAACTTGGGCTTTCTTTATATTTTTTAACAAAAAAAATTTGATTTTATGGAAATCGGTTTTAAAATTTGGTTCCGGTTCCCACCAAACTAGAATAGAAACCGGACCGAAAAGAACAATTCCTAATATTTTGGAACCGGAACCGGCCCTAAAGAATCGTTCCAATTTCTGAATCAGAAAATCAGTCAGGTTCCGTGAGGTTCCAGGTAGAATCAGAACCGATGCTCATACAAACTAAACTGTGTCTCTAAAGTACGAAATTATTGATCAAAATTCATACCAATCTCACCCATGGCAAACCAAAAGACATAATCAAATACACAGGAGTAGGGGATATTTAATAAGATATTGGAATCCACTCTTTCTTATAAAAAAAAGTAGATAAGTATTTTCATTAAGCATTGATTCGGTACTTGAATAATAAAATGCTCATATTTATGTTTCTTAAATGGGAATAAATATTCATAAAAGTTATAAATATGTTATTCATTAAACAATCAATATCACTTAATTGTGCAATATATAATTAGATAGGTATACTGAATTTAATGATTTAACTTTAATTATGAAATACATATAGAGGATCAAATCATATGTAATGATTAAATCAGTGGACATAATATGTCTATGGTGAGAGTTCAACTTTAGGTTTTTAATTGAATAACATCAAACTTAATAATACAATATTATTGATTAAAATGTTTAGTAATTAATTCTTATATTATTGGAGCTCGGATCAATAAATCTATTTGAACAAGTGGTAAGCTCTAATTAATATAAGAAATATTTGGATAGTTCAATTAAATATTCTAGAATAAATTGAATAAATAAGTTTATTAAAATTTAGTAAATAATAATTATTATTTACATTGATCAAAAGTAAACGAAATCCTAAATTCTAATTCGATTAGGAAACTTTCTTGTATTTCCTAATTTCATTAGGAAAAATTTCTTTTTAATCAAAATTTGATTAAGAAATTATTTTCTAATTTGATTAAGAAATCGTAATCCTAATTTGATTAGGAAATCATTTTCCTAATTTTATTAGGAAATTGTTTTGGTAAATACTAATTTGATTATGAAATATTTAATGAAATTCTAATTTGATTAGGAACACTATTTCCTAATTTAATTAGGAAATAAATATGTGTTCTCTAATTTAATTAACAAACTATTTTGTAAATCACAATTGGATTAAGCTAACACAAAATAGAGTCCTAATGGGCGTGAACATAGGATTCCTAATTTAATTTGGCGATAACTTTGTCAAATTCTAATTTGTTTAGGGTGACAAAAGTAAGGGTATTTAAACATCCTCTAAACACATAAATCAGGAAATTAACAAACTTGTTAGAACCCCATGGCCGCACAACAAAAGCTGTTTTGGATCCCCGTGGTCGCAAATTTCAAAAAAGAAAAATGATTGCAGAAATCATTTTTGCAATAAGGGAAATAGAATGTAAAAAAATAATAATAATAATAATAAAGTTTCGATTTAGTTGTTGATCAAACTCTATAGGAGAATAAGAGCATCGATTGCGCCCACACATGACTTTTTTGTGAACTGTTATAATTAAGAAGATTGAGTGGTGTTTTCAAAGAAAAGAAAGAAGAAAATTTTTAAAATTCCTTATAATATAGTTCCACAATTACATAAGAAGGAATGAGATTTGATATTATCACTCTCTACAGTTTTTTTTTCCAAAGAATGGTCTGATTCCTTTAAGACGAATTACCAATCAAAATTGGGCAATAACAATAATATATAATTAAAATCTAATTATTTGTAATAATATTATTTATTAAGCACCAATGGTCGAAGTGATTTTTACTCGATACAAACTCAAACCATGCGGTGTCCTATCCATAAAATATTAGATGGGATGAATATTTAATAGAAATTTGGTATAAAATGGAAAAAAGAGAAGCTGACCCAAATCATGGTTCAGTCTCGACCTCTCGGCCACCGAAAATTATATTATGTGCCGGGTGTATATGTCATCTCTCTCACAGCAGGCGGGCCCTATAACTATGTAGGGCCCGCCTGCTGTGAGAGAGATGTCATATACACTCGGCACATGATATACCACCTCCTCGGGCAGAGCTTATTCACTAAATAGGCCTTTTTCGGACTTGCATCTACAATTTTTTGCTTTAGCCGAATACATTATTGTTAACTAAACGGGAAGCATACATATTGTTGTCCTTGTCACAATTGTTTTAATTGAATTGTGAAGCACAACCTTGATATAATCTTTATATATATATATATATATATATATATATATATAAATTAGTGTCTTTATTCCTAAAATGTCATATATGACATTTTTTAAAGCATATTTTTCTTTTATTTTAAAGATATAAATATTATTAATAATTAGATTGCTCCTCAAATATTTTATTATTATTAAAAAGTAATATTTAAATTTTACTCAACCCCGTAAAGGATGAGTCCGGTGCTAATATTCAATAATTTTGCTTACAATATATCAAATATGGTCATAGAAACGTTCTTGTTCTATAATATATAGCACATTTATGTGGCCTATTGACTATTGGATAGAAGGCAAAAGAGACACATCTAATTATGTAACATATAAGCAGACGCCCCCAAGCGACGTGACTTGGTGTAGGGTTTATGGTTTGACCTTCAACTCATGGGTTCGAATTCAGAGAGTACATTTCTTGTAAAAGTCTGGGACGGCCGGAGGTTTTACTTTCTCCGCTAAAACCCGGAACGGATGGTTTGGTTGTGGGATTACATATATATAAGTAGAGGCTCCTTTCAATTTGTTCTACATTTCGAGCAACCATTAATCTAAGAAATCAAAAAAAAATATTGTTCAAATCTTTTTTTTTTTTTAACGTTGGAAACCATGTCGCCAAAGTACCAGACCAAGCTTAAACAAAATAGGTAAAACCCTTTGCTACCCTAGACTCTTACTAAGAAATGCACCCTCTGAACTCGAACACAGGACCTGACAACCTGTTGAGATTTTAACACCTCAAATTTACCAAGTGGCAGCAATAGGAAAGAATAACCAAATATAACAATGCGACACATAATTTATAGTGGTACACTCGATCAATTAGACCTAACAGGCGACGTCCACTATGATTACTGAATTTCACTATAGTTGAATAACAATAGGAAAAAAATCCTCAATTACAAGAGCACACAAGTGTTTAACTATGTAACACCTGATTTTCATGGTACAGTTACAAATTTATTTTTTGTGTTGCAGGACATCTTTAAGCATTCAAACGTGCATCATTAGCTTGTTTTTGCTTATATAAATTATTTTAGAAATACGAAGTGAAAATATATCAGTTTCGTTGTGCATTTAAATTTTAACGTGATCCGGACAGCCTTCGGTATTTTAGCCAAAACGTTTTCATACGATGTCTGATTTCAGTGGACTTTATATCTTCGGAAAGCTTAGACCAAGTCCTGCAACCTTTATGTTGAATAAATTCCCAAATTCGGGCCAGACACATGTCGAAAACTCAGCTCAAATTGAAGATGAATAGTGATTTTGTGGACTGATTTGATTTTTGACATGTGGCATCACTTTAAACCATTCCTTTAACAACAAAAATCAGAACCAATTATGTGTGATTTTTATTCAAATCATGAGTAGCTAATTTCGTCCTGCTTGGGTAAAGGGTGAAGCCTTAAATATGAAGATTTAGATTAATCTTATTTATATTATAATATATAAATTGTAATCTAATGATTAATATTTAATTTATTTCTAGATTAATTATTGATAAACTTTATTACCGCCTACAAACTATTCATCTCCTCTCTCTCTTAAGCTCAAAAAAATCAAATTTGAGAAGCTCTCAAATAAATTTTCTAGAGGAAAAACGACCCCAAAAACGTCATTGAAGTTCTCATTCACTCACAAGCTCAAGGTGGCCATTCAAGTGAGAGTTTTATGCTTTTCCAAGCCCTTTCTAATCCTATTACAATTCTACTACTCACTTCCTTCAATTTTGAACTTAATTCATGCATTCTTCATCTCTCCATTTCACTTGTACACGAACCCTAGGCATAGAAATGATGCATTTAACTTGTTTGGCTTGCAAGATTGATTATTCACACCTTGAATGACCTAATTAGCTGATTTAGCTCCCTAATCTTTGAAAATGTCCAGGCTTGAGTTTTGGGATAGCCATGGCCGAACATAAGAAAATGGGGGTGATTAGGAATTTTGTGTTTTCGACATGGTATAAGGGTTTATGCTTTGGGTAATGGTAGATTCAAGATTTATTTGAAATTAATGAAGTTGAAAAGTCAATCTCATTTTTTTTTTTTTTGGCCAAATCTTAAAAAAATTGGATGAGTGATTTTTGTGATTTGGGAATTATATGATATAGATTGTGTATTATTTTTGTTGCTTATGCTTTGGATGTGATGAAGTTGGCTAGAATGTAAGGAATATAAGCATGCCCGAAAATATTAACCATGAAGAGGGTTTATAGTGGTGATGAAAATATTATGACATGAAGTTTATGTTAATAAGATGGAAATTGATTAAGCCTAGACTTGATCTTCCATGGCCCTTCTAGCTGAACTATAGGGAATGGGAATCAGTTGTTTTCTTTCTTTTGTTGATTTGATGAAAATGTTTTGGATATGAAGTAATGCATGATGTGTAGATGGGCTTATAATTTATTTATTTTTTTTGATATGGATTGATGATAGTTTATATAATTGATGATTATTTAACTTGAGTTTGCTTTGTGAAGTGTTGGGATCGTTTGGAGTCTGTATATGCCCTCGAAACCTCAATTTGACTAGGACCCAGAGCGCTGGCGAAGCAAGATAAGTAATCCATGTGATGAAAATTTAAATTGGTGAATTCGTGTTTTGAATACACACACAGATATATATATATATAATTGACATGTTAGGTTAAAAGATGTTAGTTAAGAGATGATCTTGAGTACAGAGTTCAAGATTACGTACGGTTAATATAATCAACCATCACAGGTATTGATTTTTGTAATGCTATGATATGAATTGAGATGTTTGATGAAGTTGATGTCTATTGACGTATGTAAATTTTTGAGCATGTAATAGTATGTATGTGAATATATAAATGAACAAGTATATATATATGAACATTGGTACCTGTATTTGTATATGTATGTGATGGTAAGCTATAGACAATTTGAATATATAAGATAGGTAAAGAGAGCAAATTATGATTTCTGAACTTATATTGGCATGTATAGATGTACGTTATTAGAATAAATTTGTTATTGATTAATGCATAAGATTTAACTAAATAGAAGTTGACTTAGTATGAGCCTTTTATGAGTGATAGAAGTACGTGATTGATAAGATATATATATATGAATGGAAATGTAAATTTGGTAAGATACTGTATCAATGATTCAGACAAGAATTTTAAAAGCGGTGTATTTTTTATCAATAGGTAAAGGATATGAGGACAGTAAAAGACTATGGTATCATAATTTGAAGTAATGGGTATATTCATATGTTTGATGTATATACATATGTGTATGATGATTCAGATGATAAGTAATGTTTGACATGTATGTGCTTGTGTATGTGAGATAGTTTGATAAGTTTGTGTCACGTAATATATGTGCATGTATATATGTTTAATTGGTTGATAGTCTTGTGGTGTAGTAGTCCAGCTGATTAGGGATCCGTTCAGATGGAATTTATCTCATACCTGTTCTAAAATAGGTAATGAGTCTTGTATGAGCATTATATATTTGGTTATGTGTTCTTTGATGTATTGGCTATTACGTATGCTTCGTTATCGGTTACACGATACTTGTTGGTATGTTTGAGTGTACGTGCGTGTATGATATAACCCGTGATATGTATGGACTGTGTATGTTTTCGTGGAATGAATGAATGATCAGAAAGCTGGTGTGAGTATAAGATGTTATGAAGTATGTTTACTAAGTTCGTTATCGTATGTACGTATATTGTGAAAGAGACTAAATGAGTTTGTAAGCTCAAGGTACTCGGCTTGTATCTAAGCAAGAATTTTGAAAATGAGATTTGTATGAATGAAATAGAAGTGAGCTATGGTTTCTAAACTAGTATGTTTGAACGTGATAAGTCATGAATGTTACACTATCGTAGGATTATTAAATTAAAGAAAGTTTGTTCGATTTACCGATTTGATGATATTTTAAGGATGCTTATTCATGATAAAGTATAAACATGTAAATTTCATAACTCATATGATTGGAATAGAGCCGATGTTAAGTAACATACTTTGTGATGTTTGAAGTTTTACTTTATTTGCTTTGAATGTTGTATATTAGTCTGTCTTATATGTATATGTATAAGTAGAGAATAATAGAAAATTTATGACTCTCAACTCGTAATGATTTGATAGTTCATATATATTTAGATAGTGAATGTTATAACATATTTGACTTATATGCTTTGGTTGCGAATGGTTACTTAATGAGTTACATAACTCAGACCAAATCAGTTGCTAGTTTTGCAGGTGGGCTACTAGATGAGTCAACCATTTCAGCTTTAGAAGTCATACTTGAGTCGTGGATCACCCAAATGACAGTCACCCTCGCAATTGTCCTGGGAGAAGTTTAGGATATTTAGTTATTGTTTTGTTTGTCGTGCTAAGCACGCTGTTTGTATTAAGTAAATATTTTGATTACTTATGATGTTGTGGGCATAGAGCTCTTGAGTGTTAATAGATGATGTGGGCACAGAGCCCTTAGATGATGATTCTGATGTGTTTTGTTTGGACCTGAGGTCCTTTTGATATATGATGTCTATTTCAGGTTTCGTTTTGATGATAGACTTTGTTCCAGGTTGTCCATTTTTAGGATACATCATATCCAATTTTCTGTTAATTTAGAGGCTTATGGAGATGGGCCAATCCTGTCTCCTGCTGGTAGCACCTTGCCTTTGACGGGGTATTACAAACTATCACTCACTCTTAAGGATTACAAGAGAAAAATAAAAGAAATACATAAGAAAAATTCTACAGATTTTTTCTCTCCTTTCTATTTCTCTCTTTCTTTTAATCACTCACGCATAATTTTCTTGCACACATTCTCTCAACCAATTATCTCAAATCACTCTAGATAGTTTCTTTCTCTAATGAAACAAAATCACAAATTTTTAGGATACCTTAAGTTCTCACGAATGAAGCTATTTATAAGCAAGATTTTACACTACTCCAATAAATTACATTTAATATCAACCAATTGCATTTAATGCCATTTAATTAGTTTAATGTAAATATTTATTGCCAACTAATTACATTTAATGTCAACCAATTACATTAATTACTTACCAAAAGAGATTTGTTGAAATCTCTTTCCATTTGAGAAAAGAATTGGCTGTACAAAGACTTTATCAACAATCTTCCACTTGGAGATAATTCAACTATTATACCATAAAAAATTATCTTCGAGCTCTTCAAGCATAGAAACTCATTAGTAACCACCATCTCAATTTTTCTCAGTTTTTGGTGACCAACTGAAGCTGTACAAAGCTTCAGTTTACCAAGTGATACAATTTTGGTGAACATATCAGCTGGATTCTCGCTTCCAACGATCTTATGTAATTTCAATTCTTCGTCATCCAAAAGCGAACATATGAAATGGTAATGCAAACGAATATGCTTTGTTTTTAAATGAAGTGTAGAATTCTTTGCTGAGTGAATAACACTCTGTCTGTCACTGTACAAAAATACCATTAACTTGTACTTTATCTAATTATGTTAATAAACCATAGCATATCATATCTGGTCTCTATAGTAGCCACATACTTTGCTTTATTTGTTGAAAGAGCAACTATCTTTTGTAACTTAGAAGCCCAGCTCACAGTAGTACCACCCACAGTAAATATATAACATATGATACTCTTACTTATATCTCTATCACTACCCAAGTCTGCATCCATATAACCTTACAGATCCTCACTACTACCGCCAAAATATAAGGCCATATTAGTAGTGTCTCAAAGATACCTTAAAATCCACGTCACTGCTTCCCAATATTGTTTGCCAGGATTGCTCATATATCATCTCACAACTCCCATTACATGAGCAATGTCAGGTCTAGTACATACCATGATATACATAAGACTCCCAATAACTTAAGCATAAGGCATCTTCTTCATATATTCAATCTCTTACTCATTTTTAGGTGAAAGCAGTTTGTACAACTGAAAATGAGCCGCCAAAGGTATGCTTACTGGTTTAGCATCTTACATGTTGAATCTCTTTAACACCTTCGACATACTCCTCTTGTGATAGTTTTAAAATACCTCGCTATTTGTCCCTGGTTATCATAATTCCAAGGATTTTTTTGGCTTCACTTAAATCCTTCTTAGAGAACTTGTTTGACGAATATTTCTTTAATTGGTTAATCTCACTTAAATCTGCCCCAACAACCAACATATCATCTACATAAAGTAATAAAATGATATAGGAATTGTCAAACCTCTTATAGTAATAACAGTGGTCAGCATGTCATCTGGTGTAGTCATTTTCACACATGAAAGAATTAAACTTCTTATACCACTGTCTTGGGGCTTGCTTCAGACCATAAAGACTTCTGTTCAATTTACATACGAAATCCTTCTTGCCGTGTGCTATAAAACCTCCTGGCTGCTTCATATAAATGTCTTCCTCCAAGTCCTTATGGAGGAAAGCAGTCTTGACGTCTAGCTGCTCCAAATATAGATTCTTAGCAGCCAAAACACTAAGCACCAACCAAATTGTGATGAGTTTCACAACCGGTGAAACTATTGCTGTATAGTCTATGCCACCCAGTTGTTGAAAATCCTTACCGCCAGTCTTGCCTTGTATCTCTTGCTACCATCTCATTCATCTTTGATTCTGTAAACCCATTTATTATGCAGTACCTTTTTACCTTGAGGTAAATTCACCAAACTCAATGTTTGATTGGTCATGAGAGAATCCATTTCGTCTTGCATAGCAGACTCCCACTTGACAGATTCTTCATGATTTACTGCCTCATCACAACACTTAGGTTCACCACAATCAGTCAATAATAAATATTTCAAGGATGGTGAGCAGCTCGTCGGTGTTTTCCTTTCTCTTGTGGACCTTCTCAAAGTAGGTGTACTTGGCGTAACTTCAGGAATAAGAACCGGTTCTTTAAAGTTGGTTACTTCTGGAGCATCTTGTGAAGTTCCAACCTCCAGCTTTCTTTGATTCTCATTGGTCATATTATCACCAATATCATATAGACTAGCAAATTATTTATCTTTAATTATAGGACTTTCCATTTCTGGGACTTCTGCCTCCATTTTCTTGTACATCACCTTTTCAATAAAGATGACATTCTTACTATGAATAGACTTTTTTTATTTTGTTCATCCCAAAATCTGTAGCCAAATTTATCACCAACATAGCCAATGAAAATATATTTTTGGGACTTGGGATCTAGTTTGATTCTCATATCAAACTCAATGTGAACATATGCCACTCAACCAGACACTTTTCAATGTGATAAATCTATCTTTTTGTCAATCCATTCTTCTTCAGATAGTAACTCTCTAACTGAAACTGAAGGTGCGAAATTAATTAAATAAGCAGTAGTATTAATTACATCAGTCCATATCATGTTTGGGAAACCTACATGTATTTGTATACTTTTTACGCGCTCATTCAGAATTATGTTCATTCGCTCAACTACTCCATTTTGTTGTGGAGTTCCAGGAATGATGTTTTCCATCCTGATCCTACTTTATGCACAATACTAAAGAAATTCTTTATCGGTGTATTCTCTTCCATTATCCGATCTCAAGCATTTAATCTTCAAGCATGTCTCATTTTCCACCAAAACTTTCCATTTCTTGAAGGTATCATAGACGTCAGATTTATTTTCCAGAAAATAAACCCATACCTTTCTTATGGCATCATCAATGAAGGTTACACAGTACTTGGAACCTCCAGGAGATTGAACTGGTGAAGGTCCCCACACATCAGTATAAACGAGCTCCAACTTTATAGTCTTGGGTGTTCTACAAGATTTTGAGAAACCAACAATCTTTTGTTTTCCAAAGATACAATCTTCATACAATCCAATCTTTACTGATTTCACACCATGCAGTTTGCCTTTGTTAGAAGTGTTCCTAGAACATGCCAAGGATCTAATAAGCATGAAAACATGTTCATAAATTCAAAATAAGTTGCGGAATTACTTACATTGAATGGATTTGAGCTCTTAAAATTTTGAGAAGAAAATCCAAGATCCAAGATGCTTTCTTTGTTGATTCCAAGCTTTGAGTTGAAGATCTCCATGATCCTTCCTTTGTTGATTCCAAGCTTTTGAAGTTCTTTCCCTATCACCTTAGTTGATTCCATGAAGTGCTAGCTCCTTTGAAATTGCAACAAAATCAAAAAGAGGGAGAGGAAGAAGCTCACGCCCATGGAGAGGTTATTAGGGTTTCCATTTTGTTCAAAAAATGTGTTTTGTGTGATGCATACACATGTGAAGAGAGAGAGAAGAGTTTTAGGTAAAACCAATTTACCCTATTACCTAAACAAGGTAGTTGGGTAAATGGTTTCACCAAAACCATTCCAAGGTAGTTGGATGGTGGGTGGCTTGGCATAAATGCCAACTACCCTCCAACTACCACATGTGAAGTGGGCCCCACATTTGAATTCAAAATTCAAATGTCTCTACGAACATTTGCCGCGGCTCGGTTCCGTTTAATCCGATTAAACGAACTTTCGTCGCTAAATAATTAAATCTAATTAATTAAATAACGATGCCTCGAAATATATTACGAATGTCGTTTATGAATTAATTCTAAATTAATTCGTTTGTTCGTATTAAAGTCCGACTTTAATTCCGTAATGAAATCCAATTCATATTAATATATCTAATATATTAATTTTAGCCCATACGAATAAATTAAATAGAAAAATCAAATTTAACTATTAAATTTATTTTACCGATTAATTCCAAATTAATCGCGTTCTCTCTCTTTCAAACACATTTCCCTAGATTAATTTTCTCCATCTTAATTAATCCCAGATTAATTCTCTCTCTTAATTAATCCAGATTATTTCTAATTTAAATCAACTATCATCGGTGAATCTTTGGGAAGCGACCCAAGAGATCCCTGGATATGTTGGCAGTAAATACGGTCATCGGATTATCCGAATACGTGCGTACCTCGTACCACGTGCTTACCAATTTACAAGACATGGTTGGCTTCTATCAAAGCACCGTGCCTACCCAATTCTCCAGAAATATTCTTACTGGAATATAGAATCTATGTCAGGCGTAGTATACGTAGTATTGCATATTGCGATCCAGTATCAGATTGTCACGTGCTAGGCCTGGGGCTGGAATGTGTCTGCCCCGTACGAAGCACATGTCGGATGTCTGGTAACTAGTCTCTATAATCGGATGAACATGACCTAGTCATATCATCCCGATGACTGCAGTACTTAAGAGCACTAGTTCCGTATCCTACGTGACATCATCTCCACTATGACTGGAGTGATACCTCCGTCTTGACATCACACCCAATACACTACGATTCTCAATATACCCAGCAGAGGCGTACACAGAACCGGTTAAAGCCCTGGACGACCAAAACTAAAGCATACCGATTGTCGTAAGTATTAGCGATGCAAGTCTCAGGTTAAGACCAAATACACCTACCCTGATATCTGACTTCCATAGACACATAGTCATACTACCAATGGAATTCCGAGCGGTCTATCCAGAGTGAAGCTGTTTTCCGTACCATCGGTAAAACACAACCTCCTATCACACTTGCATGAGTATCCTATACCCAAATATATGAGAACTATGCCGTTATGATCTCACATAATGCGCACAAGTATAATACTAGTCTATTGCGCATTATCGATGTCCAATCTCGATAATACTACGACTAGGGATATTTAATGATTAATCCTTCGAGGACTGATACTGTCTCATATCATCTCAATCCAGGAACTAATCATAGGGACCTCATATCATTTATACATCTAGGTGATCTAATCACAAATGATAAGAGTGCAATCTCATTGTCACATAGTTAATTTGTACAACAACACCATGATCTGTACAAATAGTGACGCTATGGGTCATAACTGTCCAACAATCTCCCACTTGGCCTATAGCCAGTCACTCGAGTGTCTTACACCCGAACTATGTACTGTTCGCTCAAACTGTTGGGGAAAGATTTTCGTCAGCGGATTTGTATGATTATCGTCTGATGCAATTTATTCGATCATCACATCGCCACGATGTAAGATCCCAACGAATCAGATGAATAGTCGAAGTATATATCTGGATCGTTGATGAGACCATTAATTCTTTAGTCTGCGCTGTAGCCTAGCTCAGCTGCTAACAGAACTATATCTAATCTTATTAGATTTGTTAATGACCTAGATGGCTTCTATTGCTGCCTCAGCCGCAGCAATGACCCGCATTTGTTGTTTATTCGATAACAGTATCTTGCTTGGAAGATTTCCAGCTCACTGTTCCGTTATTCAAACTGTATTGTACCGTTGTTTTTATCGGTTAGAAAACTTACAGCAGTGATCCCAGTCACTTCAAGTTTTCCTTCTCCATAGTTTAAGACATCATCCTTAGTTCTATAAGATACTAACGGATGTTCTTAATATCAATCCAGTGACTATCACTTGGATTGATCCGTTTATGACTCCATATGCTCAAAGCGTATGAGACACCAGGTCACGTACATTTTTCAATGTACGAGTTCTCAGAGAGTGTTAACAACTTTAAATCTATCCCAGTAGATCTTTATTCCTAGAATAAAGGTCGTTTCTCCCAAGAATTATAAGGAGAATTTTCATGAAAGCCAAGCTTTCATCGATTGTAATATGGGAATATCATTTCCAAGAAATGACATATCATCATTATTTAGGACATTATTGTCAGTGCGCTCCCACTAACCTCCTTATATACACAAGAATCATTTTATTTTGAATTAAATCATAAACCATTATGATTACATCAAAACGATAATTCCAAGAACCTTATGCTTACTTCAATCCAGACATGGATCGAATAACCTGCAAACTTTGTTTGCTAGTTTTGGTACGACAAAACCGTCAGGATATTGTAAACGTCCTCCAAAAGGTTTCCTTTTAAGGAAAGCATTTTTGACGTTCATTTGCCATATTTCTTAAATGAAATATGCAGTATCAACAAGCATTATCCAAATGGATTTAACGTTACAACATGAAAAAGATTTCATTGTAATCAACATAATGTTGATAACGATACCTTTCCGCTACAAGCCTAGCTTAGCACGTTGGTATGCTGCCATCCACATATGTCTTCCTTGAAGACTTATATAGTACCAATAGGCACAATGCCTTGCGGTACAACAACTAGTGTCCAACATAGTTGATATACATGGAATCCATTTCGGACTTATGGCACTTTGCCATGATAGGGAGTCGATACCTAGTATCACTTCCTCATACGTAGTCAGTTTGTATTCCTCAAATTATTGACATCTTTATGAGGTGAGATCAGAAACCCATACCCCAGGTTGTTTTCTGACTCTCTCCGACCTAAGCTGTTCTTGTGTATTCGAAGATTATTGGTATGGTTTCATCCTTGATGAACCGTTTGTGTTCCATTAAGAACTTGGTGCCTTGAACAGTATAACTCTGATTTTCATCGAGTTTTACTATCCTCCCACTTACCATTGCATATCAGTATTCCTCTTAGGAAAACCGCATGGTGAGCAACAATCATATTGCTCTCTTAGTAAGTTGTATAAGTACTATACTTTGGTTTCCTTAGGATAACCTACATTGGCACTTATCCAATTTTGGGTTCCTGTTTGGTATCATCCAAACATATGCTTAGCATTCCCAAATCAATAGGAAATCTGTCAAACAGATTTTCATGGAACCTTATTCAAAATAAGTATTGCACTGTTAATGCGTATCCCCTTTGAAGGAAAAATGGTAGCTCAGAGCGACTCATGATTAACCTTATCATGTCTAACAAAATTCGATTTCTCCGTTTGAACACACCGTCAAATTAACATGTTCCAGGAGGAGTCCTCATTGAAAGAATATTATACTCTTTCAAGTATATGAGAAACTTATTGCTGAAGTATTTTTCATCATGGTCAAACCGTGATGTTTTAATACTTTAGCCGATCTGTTCGTCTATTTCGTGTTGAAACTCTAAAAGTTTCTTATTTGTGTTCTTCAAAAGAAACACAACCATAACGCGATGCCACATCCGTAAAGGTCACGAAATATTCATATCCACCTCTAGCCTAGCTAGACATGGGCCCACTTACGTCACTATGAACAAGGGCTAATAGATCGGTGGCACTTACACTTTTACAAAGTAAAAGGTATTTTAGGTACTTTACCTAATGAACTAGATTCGTAGACATCATTTGAATGGAATCAAATCCGTCCTAGTATCCACTCTTCAAAAGTGTGGATATACGAGTCTTGTTTAATGTGTCCTAGACAACACTGCCACAAATAAGTCTTATCTGATCAAATCAGTTTGAGCTATTTGTTCGTCATATTATATGTTTGAGATTTATTTATATTCAAAATATAAATACTGTTATTCACATCTAATGTGTTTATCTCAATATCATCTTTATAAAATAAAACACTTTAGTGTTCTAGAATATAAGTATACTTGCAACGAGGTTATACTCGATATATAGAGAATGTTTCTAGTCAAACTAGTTACATTATAATAGTTTCCTAATTTAAGTACACACCCAAAGGGTAGTTCCTAAACTTAGGTATCTGCGTGGTTGAAACAGCGACTGTCGTCTCGTTTCCGATTCGCAGATTAATCTCATCTGAAGTCAGTATCCTGCTCACAGCAGATTCTGCACATCAATGCATATTTATGTATCACACTAAGTACTTAAAATCCAATTTTAATACTAGTAGTGAACATATTTATGACAAACATATTTGAATTCAGAGCCTTGCTCATCTTCAATTCCTTCATGTCTGCTTTGTCCATACGGCAGTCATGCTTCAATGACCCAGTTTGCCACAATTTAGGCAGACATCTTGGGATATGTCATTTATATTCCTAGAAGATTATAATGATTTTGCCTTTGCCCTTTTTCACATTCCAGAAGTCTCTGGCCAAGCCTTGGCCTTCTAAAATATCGAAGTAAGATGCGCCTTGCGCTACTTGCCTTATTGCAAACTTTGGCTTTGTCTCCTTGAGAATGGCCATTAACTGTCCAAGAGTTATAAATTTAATACTTCAGATCTAAGAATAGATCTATGAAGATCCTTCAATTCTTCATCATACTTTAAAGATCTAATCCTTAGTTCTGATTAGGAAATTAAGGAGTCTTTATGGCAAGCATAATGGATTAAACATTAAAGTTATCATCACATGAATCTTCCAAAGATCATGCTCTACTATTTGCTTAACTCCGGCCTTAGGCCTAAGATGTTATTTTATCAAATAAAGTAACTTCTTAGTTTCAGGACTATCCTGAAATTTATTCCCAATTTGAAAATTAAAGTCGTCTAAACACATTTTCCCTTGGATAATGTTTTAAACACTAATCTTTCAATTTAATCTTGATTCTAATAGTCCAACTATTTAATCAATGATTTCAGGTACAATCTAATGTAATGATTACTATAGTCTAACTATATTACTTATTATAATTTTATTGGTTAAAATCAAATATATATTGATTACTATAATCCAATTATAAAATCAATTATACATGATTGGTAAAATCCAAATATATTGATTACTATAATCCAATTATATAATCAACTATAATTGAAGGGTAAAATTCAAATATATATTGATTACTATAATCTAATTATATAATCAATTATAAATGAAGTAGTTTGAATACAGTCCAACTCTTTAATTAAAACAACTATTAAATATTAGTCCAACTAATATATAATTTATTTGACGAATGATATTTGATTGAGCGCGTATGGCAAGTAACTAAACGAATATTGCAAATCTAATACTTGCCTCCCACTATTTTTCGGTGAGCCTCTAACCCTCTGTTGAGTACTCGGGAAACCTAGTTTCCTAGTGGGCTAGGATCCCGTTAAATAATAGACAATCTTGACTTTGGCCAACAAATTGTATGATACTTAACTAGGTAGATCTCTAGGATCAATTGGATCTCATCCAATTCCTAGATCCAGTAGGTGGACATCCAAGTCCGAAACATATATCTTATATATGCCAATATATCAAATATATTACCTAACATTTTTCCTCTGAATCAACTAAGCCTTGGCTTTGGCACAACAAACTTAATGATCCCAGTTAAGCGAAACCCATTGACATGGAAAGCTTCGTAATCAATGTCGATGGACAAGAAGTGATCTTGACTTTGGCCAACAAATCATGACTTGGACAAGACACCGATATGGAACAAAACTCTCATGATTCAAAACACATCCGCAATTGACAAAGGTCTTGACTTTGGCCAACAAACCAATGCCAACTTTGGATCTTGAGTAAGAATCACTCAACGGAAGGAGGAAAAACGCTTAATATGTTGTGAGGGTTTTTCGCGTGCAAATTGGCAACCAATTTATTATCTTTGTTAAGGTCTCATCATCATACCCCTTAAACATGCATTCTAAATACATAATAAAGCGCGTATAAATAAATAAATAAATAATAATGACATACGGATGGATATGTCACAAATTGTTCCTAGAACAAATCACTCCTTTCCTCTCCCCGGCTAGAACTATTCTAACTTCTACCCAATTAAAAAATACAATAAAGAAACCTCATTTACATTGAGGGGAATAGGTGAGAAGAGAAATACAATGAGAGAGGAGATAAAAGGCTGGACACGTAGGTCCAATTTAATAAATTCTAAACTTATTACAACGATTTCCAAAACTGCCCTTGCCCTTCTAATATCCATCCGATATACATTATTCATACAACACATTCATGTAATCATACAAATCATGTGTTCAATCAATCTAATCCAATTAATTAATCTTTGAATTAATGACCACAATGTTCAAACAACGATTTGATTTGCACGAGTCCAACTCGTTTAAGAATAAATACTTAAAGTAAGTATTCTTGAATTATATTGAAGTACAACTTTAAATCCAATTTATTTGTATTCAATACTAATTCCAATTAATTCCAAATTAAATATTTACACTTACTTATAAGCCTTAAAGACTTGGATTCCAAATCCAATCTTAATGGGTCTCAAAGGCCCAATAACATCCAATGTCATTTCAATTAAAGTCCAAAAGGCTTTTAATTGATTCTTAAGGCATGGGCTTTGGCCATAATGGATCAAACCCAAAATGCCAAGGCCCAATAGGAATCACCCTATTGCCAACAAATCAATTTAGGCCCATTAGGCCCAATTAAATTCTTTAAAGGGCCAAGTGAGTGATATATTTGGACTTTATGGAATTGGTTTTGGGCCCAATTGGATCCAATCCAAAAGTCCAAAACCAAACTTTGTCAAACCAAGCCCATTAAGCTCAATTCATAATTAAAGGCTTATTAACATAATTATAATATTCCAATATCACAATTACTTTAATTAAAGTGTATTAGCCATGATTAATTAATTAAACTCAATATTTCCAAAATACCAATTAACTTAATTAATCATGCTTAATCCATCAATTCATGCTCAACACAAATTGAAGCCAAAAACACATCATTTCATGCTCAACATGCTCTTTGATTTAACATAAACATTATTGACTTTGATTCTAATCTAATCAAACCAACAATCAACATTTAAACATGCATTTAAACACATCATTTCAGGTTACAAAAATCAAAAAACTGCAGTCCCATGAACTGCAACTTTCGGCCACCTTAATTTTTTAATTTTTGATTCTTTTGATTTGTTTCAAATCTAATCATGCACAACTCTAAGTTAACATATTCTAAGCATGCTCAAAGCATCAATTTGAAAGAATCATGCTCAAAACATAAAAGCCCCAAATTTTAGTCTCATGAACCCTAAAATTTTCATGCTTAAAATTGGCTCTGATACCATTGTTAGAAGTGTTCCTAGAACATGCCAAGGATCTAATAAGCATGAAAACATGTTCATAAATTCAAAATAAGTTGCGGAATTACTTACATTAAATGGATTTGAGCTTTTAAAATTTTGAGAAGAAGATCCAAGATCCAAGATGCTTCCTTTGTTGATTCCAAGCTTTGAGTTGAAGTTCTCCAAGATCCTTCCTTTGTTGATTCCAACCTTTTGAAGTTGTTTCCCTATCACCTTAGTTGATTCCATGAAGTGCTAGCTCCTTTGAAATTTAACAAAATCAAAGAAAGAGAGAGAGAGAAGAAGCTCACGCCCATGGAGAGGTTATTAAGGTTTCCATTTTGTTCAAAAAATGTGTTTTGTGTGATGCATACACAAGTGAAGAGAGAGAGAAGAGTTTTAGGTAAAACGAATTTACCATTTTACCTAAACAAGGTAGTTGGGTAAATGGTTTCACCAAAACTATTCCAAGGTAGTTGGATGGTGGGTGGCTTGGTATAAATGCCAACTACCCTCCCAACTACCACATGTGAAGTGGGCCCCACATTTGAATTCAAAATTCAAATGTCTCTACGAACATTTACCGCGGCTCGGTTCCGTTTAATCGATTAAACGAACTTTCGTCGCTAAATACTTAAATCTAATTTAATAAATAACGATGCCTCGCAAATATATTACGAATGTCGTTTATGAATTAATTCTAAATTAATTCTTTTGTTTGTATTAAAGTCTGACTTTAATTCCGTAATGAAATCCAATTCATATTAATATATCCAATATATTAATTTTAGCCCATACGAATAAATTAAATAGAAAAATCAAATTTAACTATTAAATTTATTTTACCGATTAATTCCAATTAATCGCGTTCTCTCTCTTTCGAACACATTTAATCCCAGATATAAATAATACCTCAATTAATCCAGATTAATTTCTCCATCTTAATTAATCCCAGATTAATTCTCTCTTTTAATTCATCCCAGATTAATTCTAATTTAAATCAACTATCATCAGTTAATCTTTGGGAAGCGACCCAAGAGATCCCTGGATATGTTGGCAGTAAATACGATTATCGGATTATCCGAATACGTGCGTACCTCTTACCACGTGCTTACCGATTTACAAGACAAGGTTGGCTTCTAGCAAAGCACCGTGCCTACCCAATTCTCCAGAAATATTCTTACTGGAATATATAATCTATGTCAGGCGTAGTATACGTAGTATTGCGTATTGCGATCCAGTATCAGATTGTCACGTGCTAGGCCTGGGGCTGGAATGTGTCTGCCTCGTACGAAGCACATGTCGGATGTTTGGTAACTAGTCTCTATAATCGGATGAACATGACCTAGTCATATCATCCTGATGACTGCAGTACTTAAGAGCACTAGTTCCGTATCCTACGTGACATCATCTCCACTATGACTGGAGTGATACTTCCGTCTTGACATCACACCCAATACACTACGATTCTCAATATACCCAGCAGAGGCGTACACAGAACCAGTTAAAGCCCTGGACGACCAAAACTAAAACATACCGATTGTCGTAAGTATTAGCGATGCAAGTCTCAGGTTAAGACCAAATACACCTACCCTGATATCAGACTTCCATAGACACATAGTCATACTACCAATGGAATTCCGAGCGGTCTATCCAGAGCGAAGCTGTTTTCCGTACCATCGGTAAAACACAACCTCCTATCACACTTGCATGAGTATCTTATACCCAAATATATGAGAACTATGCCGTTATGATCTCACATAACGCGCACAAGTATAATACTAGTCTATTCCGCATTATCGATGTCCATTCTCGATAATACTACGACTAGGGATATTTAATGATTAATCCTTCGAGGACTGATACTGTCTCATATCATCTCAATCCAGGAACTAATCATAGGGACCCTCTATCATTTATACATCTAGGTGATCTAATCACAAATGATAAGAGTGCAATCTCCTTGTCACATAGTTAATTTGTACAACAACACCATGATCTGTACAAATAGTGACGCTATGGGTCATAACTGTCCAACAGCCTTTTGATTGCAAAACATTCATTCCATTCTCACTAATATGTCCAAGGCGACGATTCCATAGATTAGCATCATCAATCTCAATAGTAGCTGCTAAGCTTTTGGAGTTCATGATCGTATAGAGATTTCTTGTCATCTTCCCATGAGCAAAGACTAAAGATATAGGGACAATTGTGGAATCCTTAGGTTCAGATCGATGTCCCGCACAGCGGAAGTGTGTATAATCCTTACATATCAAGTATGAGTATATTTTTAAATTATTTTATGGAATATTATATTATGTATGAGTTCGTAGTAAAAAGTAGGGCCGAATCGAAGTTTGAAAACTCTAAAACGGTGAAATGAGTGAATTTGAAAATGAAGTTTCAGCGCTCATGGGCTACAGCTCTCGGCGTGTCGCAACACATAGGTTTGGGAGTTGCAACGCCCAATCTGCGATGCTCGATGTCGCAACGTGCAAAGGTGACCGTCGTGATGCCCGTAGTGTGTGAGAGTTGAGTGTCATGACACTAGAGATCGGAGAGTCGCACGCTTGCCATGTGTAAAATATTGGCAATGAGAAAATTTACCTTAAATCCAATCCAAAATACTTCCAATTTTCTCCAAACACTTCAATACACCTAAAATCCAATTTTAACATCAATACCAACATCAACACTTGTTATACAACAAACATACATGTATTCTAAATACATATATATTTCTTTAAATCAAAAAAATAAACCAAAATAGAATCCTATAATAAAGTTACTCATAAACAATTCTAGGTCACTCAAATATAGTCAAGTAATTATAGAATGGTAACATAGCTCCAGCTATCATCTAGAATTAAAAACTCTATTTTTATGTTTCATGTTCAATATGAACATTTTGACCCAATTACAAGCATATTGTGTTTATGCTTTCAAAATATCCATACACAATTCACTAGCATAATTTCAACATCAAGCTATGTTATTATGTATCCAATATATAATACACCACTATATGTTTCATTAATGATAATAACTCACTAATGAAAACATACATTTAGAGAATATCAAACTACCTAGCAAGCTTGATTACAAGATCCAATCTTTTTCTCTTATTGAAATGTTGTAGAGAACTTCCAAAGCTAGCAAGCTTGAATCGAAGATCCAATCTTCTTCTCCTTCTTATTGTAACGAAATAAGCTTCATATGAAGAGCCAAACTTCTTCTCCTTGTTGTTATAGAGAACTTTCAAAGCTTCTCCCACAAAAACTTTACTTAGGCTAATATTTCTTTCTTTTGCTTAATGCTTGTTTTAGCTTACTTTGCCTTGATTAAAAACTGTTCAACCTTTCCTTTTATAGCAAAACTTATGCAATTTTTAATTAATATAAGTTCTAATAAACTTTTGTGTGTGCTTAATCCAATTTATCCAAATATGTAAAATTAGGTGTCACTAATCACATTTGTCTAGCACTTTGAATTAATCCAACTAAATCAAGACAAAGTTTAATTAATGGATTAGTTGAATGTCTACCATTTTGATTTAATCCAAATAAATCAAGCCAAATATACATATGATTACATATTATAATGACCAAAATATCATCCAATGGTAGAGATATTTATGAAATACAACAAAGAGCTTATGTGATTTTGAATTAATCTAATAAATCCAATTGGGTTGAAATAAATATTTAATATTATCCAATACCACTTAATATTTTAGTTGATAATTATAATATAAAATATTATTTATTATAAAAAATTAACAGCTACCTAAATGCTCAATGAGTACACTTCATATTATTAGACTCTTTATGTCCAGACACATTCGTCATGTAAGCCTAGCTTATATGTATGCAATTCGACCACCTCCAAATTCGCAAAGAACACGAACGACATTTCTGAACTATACAAATCGAGGTCATCATATATGTTTAATAATCCCTTCATCGTAAGCTATCCGAGTTGTGCTAAGGAAACATATATTACACTGTCAAGTTTTCGAGGCGCACATCTCATGTCGACATGTCCATGATTCTTCACAACTAATCAGGATACAATTTCTGATTTATGCAATCCATCTTAGGTGATCGGCATTGGCCAAAGTCTTAAGAATCATGACTTACTCACATGAATACATCAACCCCTTATGATTCACATATTGGCTGACGGATCATATCCTGATATGCACTTGATTAACGAATACATCGATCCATACCCAACGAACATCTAACGGTCAGACCATGAAAGGTCTATGATATATATGGCATCAAAGTGTGGAGGATCACACACAAAATCAATATTACCATATATTCAAAGGATCACATATGTTACTCGACTCGAGAAGATTCCTATTGACGGTGGTGTATACTTCCAACTATTAGGAATCACCTATGAGTCATTCAGTATTCACTCCAATGTATACTCACATGTCTATACGAGCTCCCGTTGCTCCTGGTACATCGGGTTAAACCATTGGAACTCTAATTCCAATATATGACATGCGCTAGTCTTCTGGGTTATACGAATTCGGCCATATTCCAAAACCAACGATTATGAATATTTTACTTTAAAAATATTTTATAGTAGTAATATTATCTCAATGTCAGACCACCTAGTGTCTAGTATTACTACATGACTGTTTTAAGGTCCATGTCATTCTTAGCATATATATATCAATCTAATATGCATAATGACATTACCATTAATAAGGTTGAAATGAAAATGTAGTTATTTTAACAATAAATAATAAATATAATGTACAATATATTATTCGGATTGGAGCTCCAAGCACCAACTCCAACAAACTCCCACTTGCTTATTGTCAATCTGGATAGTACCGAAGCATCATCTCATCCACATGTTTATCGAATAACTTAAGAGGTAAGGCCTTAGTAAGCGGGCATGCTATGATGTCTTATCCTTGAACCTTCAAGACCATTATGTCCTTTGTTCAATGATTTCTCTAATCAATGACATTTTTTTTCCACGTGTTTAGACTTGGAATGCGCTATCGGCTCCTTAGCCTGCGCAATGGCTCCGCTATTATCACAGTACAATAGAATCAGATCCTCAATATTAGGCACAATGCCAAGTTCTGTGATAAAATTTATAATCCAAACAACTTCTTTAGCAGCTTCCAAAGCCGCTATAAATTCCGTCTCAGTGGTTCAATCAACTGTTTTGCCTTGCTTTGAACAATGCCAACTAACTGCACCACCATTAAGGGTAAATATGTATCCTGATGTAGACTTTCTATCATCTGGATCTCCTTGGAAGTCGGAGTCTATATAACCCTTAACTTGTAGCTCATCTTCTCTATATATCAAAAACTTATCCATAATACCCTTAAGATATTTTAGGATATTTTCACGGCAGTCCAATGATCATTACTCAGATCAGATTGATATCGGCTAGTAACACTAATGCCGAAACTGATATCTGGTCATGTACATAGCATATCATTTATAATGCTTCCAATACAAGAAGCATATGGCAAGTTAGACATTCTAACTCTCTCTTCTTCAGTCCGATGTGCCATTTTCATCGAAAGATGTATGCCGTATCGGAAAGGTTCATTTACTGACTTGTAGTTGGTAAAACCGTACCTTTCTAATATTTTTCTATGTATGTGGATTGCCTGTAAGCTTTCTAACTCTATCCTGGTAGAGCCTTATACCCGATATATAGGAAGCTTCACCCATGTCTTTCATGGAGAAGTTCTTTCAAATGTAGGCTTTCACATATTACATCAATCCTACATCATTCCCAATGATAAGGATATCGTCTCATACAAAACAAAAAAATATTATCTTGCTCCCACTAACTTTCTTACAAACACACAATTCTTCATCGTTATGATGAATCCATATAATCTAATTTTCGCATCAAAATGATGATTCCATCTTCAGGATACCTGTTTAAGTCCATTAATAGACTTTTTGAGCTTACAAATCAAGTTTGCAGTCTCACTGGATACGAAATCCTCTGGTTGTTTCATATAGATGTCCTTCTCGAGGAATTCATTTAGGAAATCAGTTTTCACATCCATCTGCCATATCTCATGATCGTGATATGGATCAATGGATAAAAGAATCCTAATGGATTTTAGCATGGCTACTGGTGAAAATATTTCCTCATAGTCAATCCCAGGACGTTGGGTAATATTTCGCTACCAATCGGGCCTTAAAGGTTTCCACATTTCCATCGGGCCCTCGTTTCCTTTTATAATCTCATTTACAAAAATTAGGTTTAACTCATTCAGGAAGTTCAACCAAATCCCAAACATGATTGTCATGCATAGAATCCATTTCAGATTTCAATGCTTTCTGTCATTTTCTCGAATCGATATCTAATATCGCTTGTTTATATGTAGTCGGATCTGTCCTCAAGAGGAGAACATGAAGACTCACGTCATATGTTAAAAACAGTCTCTTTAGAGGCTTTGATATTTTATTTGATCTATATAGAACCTGTGTCGTAGATCCTTCACCTAGTTGGATTTCTGGTTCAATCTCAGGTTCCCCAATGTTGGGATCAAATTTATCCAGTTCAATCTTTCTACAATTCTCACTTTCTCTCAAAAAAAACTTCTTTTCAAGAAAAGTGGCAAATGAGCAACAAATACATTTCGTTCCTCAAAATCATAGAATTGATATCCCAAAGAATTTTCAGGATATGCAATAAACCTATATTTATACCTCATTAGTGCTAGTTTGTCCCGCTACACAACTCTAACGTATGCAAAACAATCCCAATTTTTAAATATCTAAGACTTGGATTTTTACCAAAACATATCTGATATGGGGTTGTAGAAACAACTTTCGATAGAACTCTATTAAGTATGTGGGCAGCAGAAGTAAAGCATAACCCCAAATATAATATGGAAGATTTGTATAACTCATCATGGATTGCACCATATCCAATAAAGTATGATTTATTCGTTCAGAAAAAAATATTGCCTTGAGGAGTTCCAGGTGGGCTATATTGGTGAGAATCTCATTCTCCATTAAATAATTTCTGAATTCATCGCTCATGAATAACCACCCCGATCTGATTGAAGGCACTTGATGAAATTTATGATTTATTTTTCTACATCATTTCAAAATATTTTGAACTTTTCAAATTTTTTCAATTTATGTCTCATCAAGTAGACATATCTTTATCTTGACTTATCATCCGTGAAAGTCACGAAGTATGTTGAACCATCATGAGCGACATGATTTAATGGACCACACACATCACTATCAACTAGCTCCAATAAATCTTCAGCACGGTGTCTAACACCAAGAAATGAGACATTTTCATTTTCTCTTAGCTACATGACTCACAAATCGAATAAGGTTCTAAGGTAAAATCTTCAATCAAACCATCTTTAACCAATCTTGATAGAAATCTAACACCAATGTGACCCAATCCCATATGTTATAATTCAGTATTATTTAATTCAGATCTTATACTTGTATTTTCCTCTATATTAAAGACATCTCTATATGTTTCCAAAACATAAGGACTGTTAGATAAAGAACATTCACATATCAAATAGTTGTCTTTATCATATAAACATAAAACACCATCTTTAATGTTTATTTTATATATCTTTTTTTTTCCGATATCGGTAATGATATTATCTGTCTGATAAGAGAAGGTACATAATAACAGTCATGTAAAAACAATTTACATCCATTATGGATATCTAGAACATCGATCTTATGGCCTTGAAATCCAATGTCTCATCATTCCCAACTCTAAGCTGGATATCCCATTTGTTTAGCCTTTTTTTAACCCTCATGACCTGCAAGGAGTTGCAAATATGAGTGGGACTGCTTGTGTCTAACACTCATCCACTATTTACATTTAAGGCTAATGAGATGTCAATAATAGGAAAAATACAAAGCGTACCCGAGGGTCCTCCATTTCCTTTCAACTCTGGACATTATTTCTTCCAGTGTCAAGACTTCTTACAGTGTAGACATGAATCACGAGCTTTATGCGGTCTTACAGTTTTATACTTCTTGGAGTTTCTCTTTGATATATTCTTCTTCTTATTTTGATTTTCTTCAACTTTATAGAATTAGTTTAAGATCTTGCTTTACCAGGGAGGTATAAAATGGAATTGTCTTTCTTCAAATCATGTTTCGCCGTGCGTAACATATTATGAAGTTCTTCATAACTGGCTGTGATCGGTGAAATCACACACGTAACGCAATCGCACGTATCGTTCAAGTAGTATAAAAATATCAATCCCACGAGGACTTAATTTCTACTGTTGTTATTAATTGTTCATACTATTTATTTACAAGTATCTAATTTAAAGGGAGAACAGAATGATTGCTTGATTGGTTGGTTGAATGTGGATTTACTAATTAAATAAAAAAATAAAAACACAAAAGAAAATACTAAGGAAAATAAACAAAAGACACAAGCATCTGTGGTTGTGATTCCACACAATATTATTCTAATGATGAATTGATTCTCTTATATATGTGCAATAAATCAGTTTGTTAACCTGGAAAACGAAGTTATGCAAAAGCCTCTTCCGATGGTCAGATGTAAATACCCAAAATAACCCAATAAATCATATGTGTATGTTAACCAAGTTACCTGAATTCATTAAGTTCAAGTTATAATTGTGGCTACCCCGCCCGACAGGTATATGCCTATCCTATAAGGAAATCTACCTAAGGGTCATCATATCCTAAGGTGAGATCGTGAGCTACTGAATCTAAGGCTGAAACTTAAAATCCCTTTGTCAAGTTCATTTTAAGTTTACCCCATCAATCTTATTGGTGATCAGGCAACAATAAGCATTAAGTGTAAGTGTTCCTAGCACATGCCAAGATCATCTAAGGGTGATTCGTGTGTGAATTAATCAAAGGGAGTTGCGGAAAAATCTCCTTGATCGGTTGTAGGATTTCAAAAATCCTTTGGATGTAGTAGCTCGGAGCTTGAAATCGAGTTCCAAACTCTCGGGTGAGTTTCCCCATCACCTCATTTGTCTCCTTAATTGCTAGCTTGAACAAGAAAATGAAAGAAAATTTTCTCCTCCAAGGAGCTTCATGTTCGGCAATGGAGGTAGGGAGGGAGAGAGAGTTTTTGTTTTTTTATTTCATTTTGATTTCTAAAATCAATTACCAAAAAAAAAAAAAAAACAAAACCAAAAGTTGGTAAATTACTTTTCCAAAAGGCAAAGTGTGTGTTACAAGTTTCCAACAAAACCTATCAATCATTTCTATCACCAAATGTGACTAATGATGTAAGTAAAGTAGGCCCCACTTGAATTCCAAATTTAAGTCGGACAATCCAACACGCAACTTCGCTCGGGCCCCGGGTTCGTTTAATCCGATTAAACAAATTTTCCGTCGCGACGTAGTTGTAGGCACTTCATTTTTACATGTAAGTCCCGATGATGAGTCTCATATGGAGACACTACCTTTTAAGTTATGGAACTCGCGGAAAACGGACTTCGGAAGGGAAAAGTCAGAAATCAGTACTTTGTTGGATTTTATTCGTTTGCTTAGCTTCGGGTTCGCTTGTTGGACCTCTATTTTAAAACACAACCTTAGCCCACACCCCTGCAAGTCACAAACCACTCACGCCCATTACCCATGCAGCAGCCACTCACGCCATTAGCCTTCATCCATTAGCCTCTGAAGCCAGCCCCTAAACACGCTCGAATGCCCCTGAAGTCAGCCCCTGAACAGGCCCAAGGCAGCCCCGGAAGCCAGCCCCTGAACATGCCCAAACTGTTGGACAAAATGACCCATAGCGTCACTATTTGCACAGATCATTGTGTTGTTGTAGCAAATTAACTATGTGACAAGGAAATTGCACTCTCATCATTTGTGATTAGATCACCATAGATATATATAAATGAAGAGAGGTCCCTATGATTAGTTCCTGGACTGAGAATGATATGAGACAGTATCAGTCCCCGAAGGATTAATCATTAAATATCCCTAGCCGGAGTATTATCGAGACTGGACATCGATAATACGGAATAGGCTAGTATTGCACTTATGCACGTTGTGAGGGCACAACGGCATAGTTCTCATATATATAAGTGTTGGAGACTTATGCAAGTGCGATAGGAGGTCGTGTGTTTCACCGATGGTACGGGAAACAGCTTCGCTCTGGATAGACCCTTCGGAATCCCATTGGTATTATGACTATGTGTCTATGGGAGGCCGAAATCAAGGTAGGTGTGTATAGTCTTAACCTGAGACTTACATCGCTAAAACTTACGATAATCGATAGACTTTGGTCTTGGTGGTACAGGCTTTAACCGGTTCTGTGTACACCACTTCTGGGTTTATCAGAGAGTCGTAGTGTATTGGATGTGATGTCAAGACGGAAGTATCACTCCAGTCACAGTGGAGATGATGTCACGCAGGATACGATATTAGTGCTCTTAAGTGCTGCGCGGCCATCGGGATATTATGACAAGGTCATGTATATCCGATTATAGAGACTAGTTACCAGACATCCGACATGTGCTTCGTACGGGGCAGACACTTATCCAGCCCTAGGCCTAGCACGTGACTATCCGATACTGGGCCGATATGCACAATACAATGGTATACTACGCTTGATACAGATCTTAATATTCTTATAAGAATATGTCCGGAGAATTGGGAAGACTTGGTGCTGTGCTAGAAGTCGACCTTGTCTCGTAAATCGGTAGAACGTAGTACTTGGTACGTACGTGATTCAGATACTCCGACGACCGTATTTACTGCCAACATATCCGGGGATCTCATGGGTCGCTTCCCAAAGATTCACCGATGACGTATGACTCGCACTTATATTAATCTGGGATTAATATGATGAGAGAGAGAATTAATTTGGGATTAATTTCGGAGACACTTTATCTAGGATAAAATATCAATTGAAGAGAGAGAAACATTGATTTGGAATTAATCGAGGAATTAATATATTTGATATATTAAACGAAATTAGATTTCGACGCGGAATTAAAATTAGATTTTAATTCGGGCAAAAGAATTAATTTGGAATTAATTCATTAGCGATCTGAATAATAATTCCGCTAGGCGTAATTATTTAATTCTCGTCGCGACGGAAATTCGTTAATTCGGAATTAGCGAATTTGGGCCCGAAAGTGTTTGCGGACACATTCGTATTTTGAAACGGGTGGAATCCGCAAATCACATCACGATATCTCATTACTTGTACGAATAGATGATGGATGTATCTAGTCACCTTTAAGGATGATGCATTGTCTCTATTCTCATGTGAGATAATGATGGCAAATGATGATTTTCTTTTGGAGGGAAAAACCTTTCACGGTTTTTGAAGGGTTTTTGATTAAAAAATTCAATTTTGGTATTTGATATCATTTCATTTTTGCTTTTCATTTTGGTCACTTACTTTTTTGAAACAAAAGAGAACAAGAAAATTAAAAGCATCTCTCTCCTCTTCTTCTCCTCTCTTCTCTCACGCCATTTTTCTTCTTTTCTTTACTGGTTTGCCGTGATTTTGAAGCAAAATGGAGGGAAGCAAGTGTGTTTTGTGGCAAAACAAGAGTGCTAGCACACTCCGGGATCATGCCAAGGTGATAAGGGAAGTATACCCATGAGCAAGGAACGTTTTGATGAAGCTTGGAGCTCGTTTTTCTTGTTCAAAATGGCACAAAACAGAAGCCAAATCTGCAGCAGTGGGCGCACATGAGCAGTGGCAGTGAGAAAAATTTCAGTTCGTTTTTGGTTGCCAAATCGTCTCTCAACCGCTCGATGTAAGTATTCCGCACTTAAATCGTTGTATTCGCTTATGATTCATGCTTGAGTTTTGATCTTGGGACCTATAGAAACTCCAACAATGGCATCAAGAGCTTAGGTTAAAAGCATGAAAAATGTTAGGGCTAAAATTTGGGCAAACTTGAATTTGAGCATGATAAATTAAATTGGATGGATTTGTATGCTTAATTGTGTTTGAATTGAAGATTGACATGGTCAATTTCAAGAAAATGTGATTGGATCTTTTTTCCCCCAAATAATGACCTTGGCCGAAACTTTAATTTTTTTTTATGTCTTGGGATTTTTGATTTTTGACAATTGAAGTGTTGGAAATCATTCGGGATGATGATTTAACGTCGATTGCGGAATCAATTGGATTGAATTCGATTTGGACGAAAAATCCCCAAATTGCCAAGTATGTCATGAAACTTTAAATTGGGTAAAATTGATTTGAGCATGCAATTATGAAATTGGATGATTAAGTATGCTTAATACATGTTTAATTGATGATTGGTTGGATCAATTTGATTAAATATTGTTGGAACAAATTTCCCCAATTTTGAAAGTATGTCATGAAACTTGAAATTGGATAAAATTGATTGAGCATGCAATTATGAAATTGGATGATTAAGTATGCTTAATACATGTTAATTGATAATTGGTTGGATCAATTTGATTAAATATTGTTTGGAACAAATTTCCCCAATTTTAAAAGTATGTCATGAAACTTGAATTGGGTAAAATTGATTGAGCATGCAATTATGAAATTGGATCATAAAGTATGCTTGAATGTATTTTAATTGATGATTGGTTGGATCAATTTGACAAATTTGGTTTGGAACAAATTTGCCCAAAATCTTATCTTGGCCGAGAGTTATACCCCTTTGTGTTCTTGGTGAATTTTGATTTTTTGAAACATTGGATGTGTTGAAAATCATTAGGGTATATTGATTTAATGTCGAATTGGGTTTAATTGGATTAAAACAAATCGAACATGAAATTAACCCCATTGCCAAGAATAAAGTAAAGCATGTAATGAGTTTGATTTTAATCTTAATGTGTTGGACATGTGATGATGAATTGAGTATGATTAATTGGACTAATTTAGTGTTTTGGAAATGTTGATTTAGTTGATTAATCATGTAATGCACTTTAAGTAATTAAATTGTTAAATTGGATTTATGTAATTTAATTATTTGAGGCCTTAAATTGGATTTGGGCTTCTAATGTTGTAATTGGGCCTATTGGGCTTGATTTTATCAAGTTGGGTTTAGGCCAAATGGATTGGATCCAATTGGGCCTAAAACCTTAATCATAAAGCCCAAATGCAACTAATGGACCTTTGTAATTTAATTGGGCCTAATGGGCCAAAATAATTTAAAGGCTTATGGGGTAAATCCCGGATTGGACTTTGGTTGCGGGTTTGACCCGAGTTGACCAAAAGACCACGCCTTAAGAAATTAATTAAAAGCCCATTAGACTTAATTAAATTAATATTGGATATTAATCGGGCTTTGAGACCCGTGGCGATTAAATTTGGAATTTAAGTCGAAAAAGGTTTATTATTAAAGTGTGTTATTTAATTTGGAATTAAATAGTGAATTAGAATTAAATACAAATTGAATTGGATTTAATTGTGTAGTTTAATTTAATTCTAGAATTTGTACTTTAAGTACTTATTCGCAAAAACGAGTTTGACTCGAACAAAATCAAATCGTTGTTTGAACATTGGATGATCACATAATTATCAGATTAATTAATTTGATTAGATTGATTGATAGCATGCTTATATGAGTGAATACATGGTTGTGATGCTTGAATAATGTATATCGGATGGATATTAGATGGGTGGGGCAATTTTAGAAATTGTTGTAATAAATTCGATTTATTAAATTGGACCTGCGTGTCCAGCCTTATCACCTCTATTCTCTTTGTATTCTCTTCTCATCTATTCCCCTCAATGTAAATGAGGTTTCTTTAGAAGTGTAGTGTAACGGGTAGAAGTAGTACAAGTGCTAGCTTGAGTGAGAAATGGAGAGATTTGATCTAGGATCAATGTAAAGTATCCATCCGCATATCATTATTATTTATTTCATACTCGCTGTATTATGTGTTTAGAATGCATGTTTAAGGGTGTATGATGATGAGACCTAACAAAGATAATTAAACTGGTAGCCATTTTGCACGCGAAAAACCCTCGTTAAATATCAAGCGTTTATTTTCTTCCATTGAGTGATTCTTACTTAAGATCCGAGATTGGCAGGGGTTGTTGGCCAAAGTCAAGCCCTTGTCCGTCAAAGATGTGTTTTAATCACGAGGCTTTGTTCCATATCGGTGTCGTGTCCAAGTTGTGGTTTGTTGGCCAAAGTCAAGACCACTTCTTGTCCATTGACATTGATTACGAAGCTTCCATGTCAATGGGTCCACGCTTGACTGGGATCACTAGGTTTGTTGTGCCAAAGCCAAGGCCTAGTTGATTCAGAGGAAAAAGGTTAGGGTATACATTCGATGTATAGGCATATAAGATATATGTTTAGGACTTGGATGTCCACCTACTGGATCTAGGAGTTGGATGAGATCCAATTGATCTTCGAGATCTACCTAGTTAATTATCATACAATTTGTTGGCCAAAGTCAAGATTGTGTGATACTTTAACGGGATCCTAGCCCACTAGGAAACACGGTTTCCCGAGTACTCGACAGAGGGTTAGAGGCTCGACGAAAATATTGGGAGGCAAGTATTGAATTTGCAACATTCGTTCAATTACTCGCCATACGCGCTCATTTAAATTATTTCGTCATTATATTAAATGTTAGTTGGACTAATTTAAATTGTTGTTTTTAATAAACAGTTGGACTGTATTATACTTGATTATATATAATTGGATTATATTAATCAATATATTTGAATTAATTAATTTCAGTTTACAGTTGATTTTATAATTGGATTATAGTAATCAATGTAATTGAGGTTACTTAATTTGGATTATATTTGATTATATAGTTGGACTATTATAATCATTATAATATATATAGTACCACTAATCGTTGATTAAATAGTTGGACTATTGTAATCAAGATAAGAAATTGAAAAGTTGGATATTTAAAATATAATCTGGGATTAAAATATTTTAAATGATTTAATTTTCAAATTGGGAATAAATAATAGGTTACTTTATTTGATAAAATAACTTATTATACCTTAAGCCCAAAATTAAGCAATATAAGTAGAGCATAAAATCTTTGGAAGATTTATGTGATGATGACTTTAATGCTTAATTTAATATACTTGTCATAAATCTAATTTTAGATTTAAGAAGTATTAAAATTGCAATTTATAATTCTTGGAGAATTAATTGACTATTCTAGAGGAGATAAAGTCAAAGTTTGCAATTGGGGACGTAGCACGAGGTGCACATCATTTCGTTATTCTAAAAACCCAAGGCTTGGCCTAAGGTTCCTAAAATATTGAAAAGGATAATTGACATATACCAAAGTGACTACCATTTGGATATGGAAGACACAAAGGAATTAAAGAAAGGGCGAGGCTCTAACTTTAAAAATGTTTGTCAAAGTTATGTTCACTACTAGTATTGAAATTAGATTTTAAATACCTAGTGTGGTACATAAAATATATGTATTGATGTTCAGAATCTGCTTTGAGCAGGATACTGACTTCAAGCTGAGATTGCTCTGCGAATCGGAAACAGGACGAAAGTCGCTAATTCGACCGTAGATACCTAAGTTTAGGAACTACCCTTCGGGTATGTACTTCAATTAGGAACTGTTATAATGTAACTAGTTTGACTAGAGACATTATCTCTATATCAGTGTTTAATCCGTTACGGATAAAACCCTTATATTCTAGAACACTATGTGTTTTATTATATAAAGATGATACTGAGATAAATATATTAGATGTAAATAACAGAATTTATATTTTGAATATAATAAAATCTCAAACATATAAAAATGACAAATACATAGCTCAAATTGATTTGATCAATAGAGACTTATTTGTGGCATTGTTGTCTAGGACACAATTTAACGAGACTCGTATATCCACACTTTTGAAGAGTGGGTACTAGGACTGATTTGACTATTCAAATAAGGTCTGTGAATCTAGTTTATTAGGTAAAACACCTAAAACACTATTTACTTGGTAATAGTGTGAAAGCCACCGATCTGTTAGCCCTATTCATGGTGAAATAAGTGGGCCCATATCTAGCTAGGCTAGATGTGAACATGAATATTTCGTGACCTTAACGGATGTGGCATCACGTTATGGTTATGTGTTTCTTTTGAAGAACACAATTCGGAAACTTTTAGAGTTTCGACACGAAGTAGATAAACAGATCGGCTATAGTATTATTCCGCCACGGTAAGACCGTAATGGAAAATACTTAAGCATTAAGTTTCATACATAAATGAAAGAGTACAGTATTCTTTCATATGAGGACTCCTCCCGAGACACGTCAGTTTGACGGTGTGTCCGAACTAAAAACTGAATTTTGTTGGACAAGATAAAGTTTATCACGAGTCGCTCTGAGCTACTGTTTCCTTCAACAGGATATGTATTAACAGTGCAAAACTTATTTAGAATAAGGTTCCATATAAATCTGTTTGACAGATATCATATAGGGTATGAACAGGAAAGAAACGGGGTTTCACATTCCTGATAATTTGGGTATGCCAGGCATAACGTTTGGATGATACCAAACTAAAAAACCCAAATGGATTAGTGCCAATATAGGTTATCCTAAGGGAAACCTTAAGTATAGTACTTGTAAATCTCACATGAGAACAATATGATTGTTGCTCACCATGCGGTTTTCCTGAGAGGAATACCGATATGCAGTGGTCAGTGGGAGGATAGTGATACTCGATGAAAATCAGAGTAATACTATTCAAGGCACGAAGTCCTTAATGGAACACAAACAGTTCATCAATGATGAATCTGTACCATTAATCTTCAAATACCAACCGACTACCTACGAGGAAATGATACAAGGTATCAACTCCCTTTCATGGCAAAGTGCCATGAGTCCAAAATGGATTCCATTTATAACAACTATTTTGGATACTAGTTGTTGTACCACAAGGCATTGTGCCTATTGGTACATTAAACGTCTTCAAGGAAGACATACATGGAAGGCAACATACCAACGTACAAAGCTGGGCTTTTGATGGAAAGGTATCGTTATCAACATTGTGTTAATAACGGTTCAACCTTTTACCTGTTGCCATGGTAAATCCATTTTGAAGATTCTTGTTGTTAACTGCATATTTCATTTATGAAATGTCAGTTACAGATCAAAATCGCTTTCCTGAAAAGGAAACCTTTTGGAGGATGTTTACAACATCCTGACGATTTTGTATAACCAACAAACGAGGTTTGCGGGTTATTCAATCCATGTTTGGATTGAAGCAAGCATAAGGTTCTTGGAACTGTCGTTTTGAAATAATCATAATGATTTATGATTTGACTCAAAACGAAATATTCTTGTGTATATAAGGAGGTTAGTGGGAGAGGGCACTGACAATGAAATTCCCATAAAACAATTGGTGAAAGCTTGGCTTTCATGGATATTCTTTCAATAGAAATTCTCCGTAGAATTCTGGGGAGTAACAACCTTTATTCAAGGAATAAAGATCTACTGGGATAGATTTGGAGTTGTTAACACTCTCTGGGAAATTGTACATTTAAAATGTACTTGTATTGGTGTCTCATACGCTTCGAGCATATGGAGTCACAATCGGGTCAATCCGAGTGATAGTCACTGGATTGAAGTTAAGAACATCTGTTAGTATCTTAGAGAACTAAAGATGTTGTCTTAAACTATGGAGAAGGAGAACTTGAAGTGACTGGGATCACTGCTGCAAGTTTCCAAACAATTAAATACTACGGTACTATAAAGTTTGAATATCGGGACAGTGAGCTGGAAATATTCCGAGCAAGATAACTGTTGCCGAATAAACAATAAATGCGGATTATTGCTGCAGCTGAGGCAGCAATAGAAGCCATTTGGATCGAAAATAAATCTAATTAGATTAGATATAGTTCTTTTAGCAGCTCAGCTAGGCGTCAGCACAGGCTAAGGAATTAAAGGTCTCATCGATGATCCAGATATATACTTCTATATCATCTGATTCGTTCGGATCATACATCGTGGCGATGTGATAATCGTGTAAATCGCGTCAGACGATAATTAAACAAATCCGCTGACGAAAACCTTTCCTCAGCAATTTGAGCGAACCGTACATAGTTCGGGTGTGGGACACTTGAGTGACTGGCTATGTGCCAAGTGGGAGATTGTTGGACAAAATGACCCATAGCGTCACTATTTGCACAGATCATTGTGTTGTTGTAGCAAATTAACTATGTGACAAGGAAATTGCACTCTCATCATTTGTGATTAGATCACCATAGATATATATAAATGAAGAGAGGTCCCTATGATTAGTTCCTGGACTGAGAATGATATGAGACAGTATCAGTCCCCGAAGGATTAATCATTAAATATCCCTAGCCGGAGTATTATCGAGACTGGACATCGATAATACGGAATAGGCTAGTATTGCACTTGTGCACGTTGTGAGGGCACAACGGCATAGTTCTCATATATATAAGTGTTGGAGACTTATGCAAGTGCGATAGGAGGTCGTGTTTCACCGATGGTACGGGAAACAGCTTCGCTCTGGATAGACCCTTCGGAATCCCATTGGTATTATGACTATGTGTCTATGGGAGGCCGAAATCAAGGTAGGTGTGTATAGTCTTAACCTGAGACTTACATCGCTAATACTTACGATAGTCGATAGACTTTGGTCTTGGTGGTACAGGCTTTAACCGGTTCTGCGTACACCACTTCTGGGTTTATCAGAGAGTCGTAGTGTATTGGATGTGATGTCAAGACGGAAGTATCACTCCAGTCACAGTGGAGATGATGTCACGCAGGATATGGTATTAGTGCTCTTAAGTGCTGCGCGGCCATCGGGATATTATGACAAGGTCATGTATATCCGATTATAGAGACTAGTTACCAGACATCCGACATGTGCTTCGTACGGGACAGACACTTATCCAGCCCTAGGCTTAGCACGTGACTATCCGATACTGGGCCGATATGCACAATACAATGGTATATACTACGCTTGATACAGATCTTAATATTCTTATAAGAATATGTCCGGAGAATTGGGAAGACTTGGTGCTTTGCTAGAAGTCGACCTTGTCTCGTAAATCGGTAGAACGTAGTACTTGGTACGTACGTGATTCGGATACTCCGACGACCGTATTTACTGCCAACATATCCGGGGATCTCATGGGTCGCTTCCCAAAGATTCACCGATGACGTATGACTCGCACTTATATTAATCTGGGATTAATATGATGAGAGAGAGAATTAATCTGGGATTAATTTCGGAGACACTTTATCTAGGATAAAATATCAATTGAAGAGAGAGAAACATTGATTTGGAATTAATCGAGGAATTAATATATTTGATATATTAAACGAAATTAGATTTCGACGCGGAATTAAAATTAGATTTTAATTCGGGCAAAAGAATTAATTTGGAATTAATTCATTAGCGATCTGAATAATAATTCCGCTAGGCGTAATTATTTAATTCTCGTCGCGACGGAAATTCGTTAATTCGGAATTAGCGAATTTGGGCCCGAAAGTGTTTGCGGACACATTCGTATTTTGAAACGGGTGGAATCCGCAAATCACATCGCGATATCTCATTACTTGATACGAATAGATGATGGATGTATCTAGTCACCTTTAAGGATGATGCATTGTCTCTATTCTCAATGTGAGATAATGATGGCAAATGATGAATTTTCTTTTGGAGGAAAAACCTTTCACGGTTTTTGATTAAAAAATTCATTTTTGGTATTTGATATCATTTCATTTTTGCTTTTCATTTTTGGTCACTCACTTTTTTGAAACAAAAGAGAACAAGAAAATTAAAAGCATCTCTCTCCTCTTCTTCTCCTCTCTTCTCTCACGCCATTTTTCTTCTTTTCTTTACTGGTTTGACCGTGAGTTTTGAAGCAAAATGCAGGGAAGCAAGTGTGTTTTGTGGCAAAACAAGAGTGCTAGCACACTCCGGGATCATGCCAAGGTGATAAGGGAAGTATACCCATGAGCAAGGAACGTTTTGATGAAGCTTGGAGCTCATTTTTCTTGTTCAAAATGGCACAAAACAGAAGCCAAATCTGCAGCAGTGGGCGCACATGAGCAGTGGCAGTGAGCAAAATTTCAGTTCGTTTTTGGTTGCCAAATCGTCTCTCAACCACTCGATGTAAGTATTCCGCACTTAAATCGTTGTATTCGCTTATGATTCATGCTTGAGTTTTGATCTTGGGACCTATAGAAACTCCAACACAAACCAGCCCCTGAAGTCAGCCCCGGAACACGCCCAAATGCCCCTGAAGTCAGCCATTGAACACGCCCAAACCAACCCCTGAAGCCAGCCCCTGAACACGCTCGAATGCCAGCCCCTGAAGTCATCCCCTGAACACGCCCAAACCAACCCCTGAAGCCAGCCCTTGAACACGCCCGAATGCCGGCCCCTGAAGTCAGCCCCTGAACACGCCCGAACCAGCCCCTGAAGTCATCCCCTGAACATGCCCAAAGAGTCCATTCACGCCCGTCACCATCCAAACAAAAACACATATTAAACACATGCTAAAATCAAGACAAATCACATTCCCTAATTAAAAGATACAAATCAAATCTTGATTCAAACACATCCTCGACGGACAAAGGTCTTGACGTTGGCCAACAAACCAATGCCAGTCTTGGATCTTGAGTAAGAATCACTCAATGGAAGGAAAACGCTTAATATGAATTGAGGGTTTTTCGCGTGCAAATTGGCATATAATTTATTATCTTTGTTAAGGTCTCATCATCATACACCCTTAAACATGCATTCTAAACATATAATAAGGCGCATATAAATAAATAATAATGATATGCAGATGGATACTTAAGCACATTGTTCCTAGAACAAATCTCTACATTTCCTCTCTCCCGCTAGCACAAGTATTGCATCTACCCGATTACATAACACTTCTAAAGAAACCTCATTTACATTGAGGGGAATAGGTGAGAAGAGAAATAAAAATCGTAATGAGGTAATAGGCTGGACACGCAGGTCCAATTAATAAATTCTAAATTTATTACAACAATTTCCAAAATTGCCCGACCCTTCTAATATCCATCTGATATACATTATTCATGCATCGCAACCATGTATTCACACAAGCATGTTATCAATCAATCTAATCCAATTAATTAATCTGATAATTAATGACCATCCAATGTTCAAACAACGATTTGATTTTGCGCGAGTCAAACACGTCTTGAGAATAAGTACTCAAAGTATGAATTCTAGAATTAAATTAAACTACAACATTAAATCCAATTTAATTTGTATTTAATACTAATTCATTATTTAATTCCAAATTAAATATTACACTTTTTAATGTACCTTTACGACTTAGATTCTAAATCTAATTGTTACGGGTGTCAAAGACCGATTAACATCCAATGTTAATTTAATTAAAGTCCAATGGGCTTTCAATTAATTTCTTAAGGCATGGACTTTTGGTCAACTTGGGTCAAACCCAAAGACTAAAGCCCATTTAAAGGAATCACCCTTATATGCCTAGAAATCAATTTAGGCCCATTAGGCCCAATTAAAGTTAAAGGTTCATTAGTCATAATTGGACTTTATGGTTTTGGTTTTGGGCCCATTGGATCCAACCAATTCGCCTAAACCAATCTTGGTACAACCAAGCCCATTTAAGCCCAATTACAACTTTTCAAGCCCAAATCCAATTTAAGCCCAACATAATTAAATTCCAAAATTCCAATTTCACAATTTAATTATTCAAAGTGTATTACCATAATTAATTACCCAAATTAACATTTCTAAAACATTAATTTACACAATTAATTATGCTCATTATCATCAAAACATGTCCAACACATTTTAATCAAAATCAAACCCATTTCATGCATCTATAGTCTCGGCAATGAGGGTTAATTTATGTCATATTTTGTTTCAATCCAATTAAATCCACAATCAACATTAAATCATCATTTCCAATCATTTCAAGTCATCCAATGATCAACGAAACAAAAATACAAAGACATTAGGGTTCATCCAAGATTCGGCCAAGCCACAAAAAATTGGGGAAAAATAATCCAATCAACTTTTCATGAAATTGATCCAATACAACTTCAATTAAACAACATTCAAGCATACTCAATCAATTAATTTCACTCAAACATGCTCAAATTCAATTTACCCAATTTTAACCCTAAAAAGTTTCATGCTCAATATTGGCTATGATACCATTGTTGGGTTTCTCTAAGGTCCCAATGATCATTATCAAGCAAGAAACAAGTATGAATACATCAAAGGAAGTTGCAGAATACTTACATTGAGCGGTTGAGCGACGCGAGGAACAACAAAAACTTCAAGCTTTTCCCTCCAAGGTTCTCGGCAGTAAGCTCCATTTATGCTCCTCCATTTTCGGCCATGGATGTCCCAAGCTCCAAGCTTTGTGATGCGTATTACATGCTCACGAAATTAGTTCCCTATCACCTTTTTATGTCCTCTTTTGAGTGCTAGCTCTTGGTGATTTTGCCACAAAAATCACAATCTTCATCCTTGATCCAATCGGCCATGGAAGAAAGAAAATGTTTTCAAAGCCGAGAGAGGGAGAGAGGGAAATGGTTCCAATGTTGGGAAAATCTACGGTCCCGAGGATCGATTAAAGCAATGAAACATAAGTGCAAATACAACAAGGAAGTTTCGGAATACTTACATTGAGCGGTTGAGTGATGCGATGAAGAACAAAAAAACTTCTGCCTCCTCCAAGAAGCTCGGCAGTGGGATGTTTTGAAGCTCTCCAATTTTCGGTCCTCCAAGTGTGCTCCAAGCTCCAAGCTCCATTTGGTGATTCCTTGCTCACAAGTGGGTTTCCCTATCACCTTGTATGGACTCTAATGTACGCTAGCACTCTTGATTTTTGCCACAAATATGACTTGCTTCTCCTTTAGTTCTCGGTGAAACCAGAAAACAAAAGAGGAAAAATAATGCCCTAGGCCGTGAGAGAGAGATGAAGAAGAAGGCCACCTTGGCCGAATGGAGAGAGAGAGATGAATGAATTGTTTTTGTTTTGTATATCTAATACAAAAAACCCAAAAAGTCAAAATACCAAATAATAAACAAATAGTAAATGTCTTTCAAGCCTTCAAAAGCTTTTCCAACAACTCACATCTACTATTCACATCACTCAATCAAGTGACAAGTTGTCACATCACATCACTCAAAGTGACAAGTGATTTGACGCTTGATGCGACTAGTGATTTGACGCTTGATGTGACTTGGGGGATTCGAAATGCGAGTACGCTCGCAAACACTCTCGGGCTCGGGTTTGCTAATTTCAAATTAACAAATTTTCCGTTGCGACGCAATTAAATAATTATGCCTAGCAAAAACACTATTCACATCGCTAACGAATTAATTCTAAATTAACTCGTTCGCCCGAATTAAATTCTAATTTAATTCCGCGTCGAAATCCAATTTCGTATAATATATCAATATATTATTTAAATCGATTAATTCAAAATTAATTGTTATCCCAGATAAAATATCTCTGAAATTAATCACAGATTAATTTTCTCTCTCATCTAATTAATCCCAGATTAATAAAGTGCGAGTCATACGTCATCGGTGAATCTTCGGGAAGCGACCCATGAGATCCCCAGATATGTTGTCAGTAAATCTAATCGTTGGACTATCCGAACACGTAAGTACCTAGTACTACGTTTGTACCGATTTACAAGACAAGGTTGGCTTCTAGCAAAGCGTCATGCCTACCCAATTCTCCAGAAATATCCTTACAGGAATATGTGATCTATATCAGGCGTAGAATACGTAGTATTGCGTATTTCGATCTAGTATCGGATGTCACGTGCAAGGCCTGAGGCTGGATATGTGTCTGCCCCGTACGAAGCACATATCGGATCTCTGGTAACTAGTCTCTATAATCGGATAAACATGACCTAGTCATAATATCCCGATAGCTGCAGCATATAAGAGAACGAGTTCTGTATCCTACGTGATCATCATCTCCCTTATTACTGGAGTGATACTTCCATCTCGACATCACACCCAATAAACTACGATTCTCAATATACCCAGAAGAGGCGTACACAGAACCTGTTAAAGCCCTGGATGACCAAAACCAAAGTACATTGATTGTCGCAAGTATTAGTGGTGCAAGTCTCATGTTAAGACCAAATACACCTACCCTGATTCGGACTTCCATAGACACAAAGTAATACTACCAATGGAATTCCGAGGGGTCTATCCAGAGCGAAGCTATTTTCCGTACCATCAGTAAAACACAACCTCCTACTACACTTGCATGAGTATCCTATACCCAAATATATGAGAACTATGCCGTTATGCCCTCACAACGCGCACAAGTGTAATACTAGTCTATTCCGCATTATCGATGTCCAATCTCGATAATACTACGACTAGGGATATTTAATGATTAAACCTTCATGGATTGATATTGTCTCATATCATCTCAATCCAGGAACTAATCATATGGACCTTTCATCATTTATACATCTTGGTGATCTAATCACAAATGATAAAAGAGCAATTTCCTTTGTCACATAGTTAATTTGTACAACAACACCATGATATGTACAAATAGTGACGCTATGGGTCATAACTGTCCAACAATCTCCCACTTGGCCTATAGCCAGTCACTCGAGTGTCCTACACCCGAACTATGTACGGTTCGCTCAAATTACTGAGAAAAGACTTTCGTCAGCGGATTTGCATGATTATCATCTGATGTGATTTATTCGATCTTCACATCGCCACGATATATGATCCGAACAAATCATATGAATAGTCGAAGTATATATCTGGATCGTTGATGAGACCATTAATTCTTTAGCCTGCGCTGTAGCCTAGCTCAGCCGCTAACATAATTATATCTAATCTAATTAGATTTATTATTAATCCAGAAGGCTTCTAATACTGCCTCAACTGCAGAAACAATCCACTTGTGTTGTTTATGAAGTAACAGTATCTTGCTTGGAGGATTTCCAGCTCACTGTTCCGTTATTCGAACTTTATAGTACCGTTGTTACGACTTATAGTCAGTTATTTATCAGTTTAGAAACTTGCAGCAGTGAACCCAGTCACTTCAAGTTCTCATTCTCCATAGTATAAGACAGCATCCTTAGTTCCTCTAAAATACTAACGGATGTTCTTAACATCAATCTAATGACCATCACTTGGATTGGCCCGATTGTGACTCCATAAGCTCAAAGTGTATGAGACACCAGGTCACGTACATTTATTTCAATGTACGAGTTATCGGGGACTATTAACAACTTTTAGATCTATCCTAGTAGATCTTTATTCCTAGAATAAAGGTTGTTTCTCCCAAGAATTCTACGGAGAATTTTCTCGAAAGCCAAGCTTTCACCGATTGTATTATGGGAATATCATTTCCAAGAAATGATATTATCATTACTTAGGACTTCACTGTCAGTGCGCTCCCACTAACCTCCTTATATACACAAGAATCATTTTCGTTTTTGAATTAAATCATACACCATTATAATTACATCAAAACGATAATTCCAAGAACTCTATGCTTGCTTCAATCCAGCCATGGATCGAATAACCCGCAAACCTTGTTTGCTAGTTTTGGTACGACAAAACCGTCAGGATTTTGTAAACATCCTCCAAAAGGTTTCCGTTAAGGAAAGCGGTTTTGGCATTCAGTTGCCACATTTCATAAATGAAACATGCAGCATTAGCAAGCATTATCCAAATGGATTTACCATGGCAACATGTAAAAGGATTCTTCGTGATCGACACAATGTTGATAATGATACATTTTTCGCTACAAGCCTAGCTTAGTACGTTGGTATGTTGCCTTCCACGTATGTCTTCCGTGAAGACTTATATAGTACCAATAGGCACAATGCCTTCCGGTACATCAACTAGTATCCAAACATAGTTGGTATACATGGAATCCATTTTGAACTTCATGGAACTTTGCTATAATAGGGAGTCGATACCTTGTATCACTTCCTCATACGTAGTCAGTTCGTGTTCCTCAATAAGATTAACATCTTTATGAGGTGAGATCATAAACCCATACCTCTCAGGTTGTTTTCTGACTCTCTCCGACCTACGCGGTCTTGTGTATTCGAAGATTATTGGTATAGTTTCATCCTTGAGGAACTATTTGTGTTCCATTAAGGAATCGGTGTTGGGAATATTATTACTCTGATTTTCATCGAGTTTTACTTTCCTCCCACTTACCACTGTATATCGATATTCTCTTAGGAAAACCGCATGGTGAGCAACAATTACATTGTTCTCTAATGAGTTGTATAAGTACTATACTTAGGTATCCCTAGGATAACCCACAACTAAGGCACTTATCCTATTTGGGTTCAAGTTTGGTATCATCCAAACATATTCCTAGCATACCCAAATATTCAGGAATGAGAAAGCCCAGTTTCTTTCATGTTCATATCTAATATGAAGTCTGTCAAACAGATTTACATGGAATCTTATTCTGAATAAGTTCTGCACTGTTTATACGTATCCGTTGAATGTAATGGTAGCTAGACTCATGATTAACCTTATCATGTCCAACAAAATTCGATTTCTCTGTTCAGACACACCGTCAAATTGACGTGTTCCGGGAGGAGTCCTCATTGAAAGAATACTATACTCTTTCAAGTCTATGAGAAACTTATTGCTTAAGTATTTTCATCACGGTCTAACCGTGATGGTTTAATACTTTAGCCGATCTGTTTGTCTATTTCGTGTCGAAACTTTAAAAGTTTCTGATTTGTGTTTCAAAAGAAACGCATAACCATAACTCGATGCCACATCCGTAAAGGTCACGGAATATTCATATCTACCTCTAGCCTAGCTAGACATGGGCCCACTTGCTTCACTGTGAACTAGGGCTAACAGATCGGTGGCATTTTGCACTTTTACCAAGTAAAGGTGTTTTAGGCACTTTGCCCAATAAACTAGATTCGTAGACATTATTTGAATGGAATCAAATCTGTCCTAGTACCCACTCTTCGAAAGTGTGGATATACGAGTCTTGTTTAATTGTGTCCCAGACAACAACGCCACTTATAAGTCTTAACTGATTACTCAGTTTGAGCTAATTTGTTTGTCATGTTATATATTTGAGATTATTTTATATTCAAAATATAAATACTGTTATTCACATCTAATACGTTTATCTCAATATCATCTTTATAAAATGAAACACTTTAGTGTTCTAGAATATAAAGGTATACCCGCAACATGTTAAACCCTGATATAGAGATAATGTTTCTAGTCAAACTAGTTACATTGTAACAGTTTCCTAATTTAAGTACATACTCGAAGGGTAGTTCCTAAACTTAGGTATCTACGGTTAAAACAGCGACTTTCGTCCCGTTTCCAATTCGCAGATTAATCTCATCTGAAGTCAGTATCCTGCTTTTCAGCAGATTCTACAGACCAGTACATATTTATGTACCACATTTAGTATTTAAAATCCAATTTTAATACTAGTAGCGAACATGTTTATAACAAACATATTTGAAGTCAGAGCCTTGCTCGTTCTTCAATTCCTTCATGTCTGCCTTGTCCAAACGGCAGTCACGCTTCCGCGATCCCGTTTGCCACAATTTAGGAAGACATTTTGGGATATGTCATTTATCTTCCCAGAAGATTCTAATGACTTTGCCTTTGCCTTTTTCCACACTCCAGAAGCCTTTGGCCAAGCCTTGGCCTTCTAGAATATCGAAGTAAGATGCGTCTTGCGCTTCTTGCCATATTGCAAACTTTGGCTTTGTCTCCTTGAGAATAGCCATTAACTCTCCAAGAGTTTACTATTGCAATTTAGAGTACTTCTAAGATCTAAAATCATATCTATGAAGATCCTTCAATTTCATTATCATACTTTAAGGATCTAATCCTTAGTTCTGATTTAGAAATTAAGGAGTCTATTTGGCAAGCTTATTGGATTAAGCACTAAAATTATCATCACAAGAATATTCCAAATATCATGATCTACTATGTGATTAACTCCGGGCTTAGGCCTAATATGTTATTTTATCAAATAAAGTAACTTATTAGTTTCCAGGACTATCCTGATGCATTATTCCCATTTGAAAATTAAAGTCGTTTAAATACATTTTCACCCAGGATTATGTTTTAAACACTAATCTTTAAATTTATCTTGATTCTAATAGTCCAACTATTTAATCAACGATTTTAGGTATTATTTATTATAATGATTACTATAGTCTAACTATATAATCAACTATAATTTAATAGATTAAATTCAATTATATTGATTACTATAATCCAATTATAAAATCAACTATTAATTGAAATTAGTTAATTCAAACATATTGATTACTATAATCCAATTATATAATCAACTATAAATGAAATAGTTTGAATACAGTCCAACTGTTAATTAAAACAACGATTAATTTTTAGTCCAACTAATATATTAATTTATATTGACGAAAAATTTATAATGAGCGCGTATGGCAAGTTACTAAACGAATATTGCAAATTTAATACTTGCCTCCCACTATTTTTCGGCGAGCCTCTAACCCTCTGTGGAGTACTCGGGAAACATTGTTTCCTAGTGGGCTAGGATCCCGTTAAATAACACACAATCTTGACTTTGGCCAACAAATTGTATGATAATTAACTAGGTAGATCTCTAAGATCAATTGGATCTCATCTAATTCGTAGATCCAGTAGGTGGACATCCAAGTCCGAAACATATATCTTATATATGCCAATATATCCATTATATTGCCTAACATTTTTCCTCTGAATCAACTAAGCCTTGGCTTTAGCACAACAAACTTAGTGATCACAGTTAAGCGGAGCCCATTGACCTTGGAAAGCTTCGTAATCAATGTCGATGGACAAGAAGTGATCTTGACTTTGGCCAACAAATCACAACTTGGACAAGACACCAATATGGAACAAAGCCTCCGTGATTCAAACACATCCTCGACGGACAAAGGCCTTGACTTTTGCCAAGAAACCAATGTCAGTCTTGGATCTTGAGTAAGAATCACTCAATGGAAGGAAAAATGCTTAATATTTTGTAAGGGTTTTTCGCGTGCAATTGGCAACCAATTTCTTATCTTTGTTAAGGTCTCATCACCATACACCCTTAAACATGCATTCTAAACACATAATAAGGCGCATATAAATAAAATAATAATGATATGCTGATGGATACTTAACACATTGTTCCTAGAACAAATCTCTCCATTTCCTCTCTCCCGCTAGCACATGTATTACTTCTACATGTTACATAACACTTCTAAAGAAACCTCATTTACATTGAGGGGAATAGGTGAGAAGAGAAATACAAAGAGTATGGAGGTAATAGGCTGGACACGCAGGTCCAATTAATAAATTCTAAATTTTATTACAACAATTTCAAAAATTGCCCCACCCATCTAATATTCATCCGATATACAAAATTCATGCATCGCAACCATGTATTTGTTGGTTTCTAATTAGGTCCCAAGAATCATCAAATCAAGCACAAAACAAGTGAATACAACAAAGGAGAATGGCGGAAACATACTCACATCGACCGGATCTTGCGACGCAATGAAGAACACTTCATGGTGAAGCTCGGCAGTGGCTTCCTTGGCTGGTGGACTGCACGGTTTTGGTCCTTGTTGTTCCTCCAAGAATCGGCAATGGAAGACTCCCTTGAAGCTCCAAGCTTTAAGCTCCAAAAATGAATTCCAAGCTCACAAACTCACTGCCATATCACCTTAGGATAACTCAAGTGTGTGCTAGCACTTTATTTTTGCCACAAAAAAGTCTCACTTGCTTCTCTTTTGCGTTCGGCAGAACCAGAAACAGAGAAGAAGAGAAGAAGGGCTCAAAGCCGAGTGAGAGGATAGATGGAAAAGAGAGAAACCGTAAGAGTGAGAGAGAGAAAATAAAATAAAAAATGTTTTATATATTTGATTTTCCGAAAATCAAAAATCAAAACCCTTTTTCATTTTTCAAAAGTCAAAAAGTAAAACCAATAAATGCTTTTCAACTACCACATCAATCACTCAAATCAATCAATCAAATTGTCACATCACTCAAAGTGACATGTGATTTGACGCTTGATGTGACTAGCGATTTGACGCTTTATGTGAATTACGTGTCGCACTCGAATTCGAAATGCGAATACGCTCGCAAACAATCCCGGGCTCAGGTTCTCTAATTCCAAATTAACGAATTTTCCGTTGCGACGCAATTAAACGATTACGCCTAGCGAAATCACTATTCACATCGCTAACGAATAATTCTAAATTAATTCGTTCGCCCGAATAAAAATCTAATTTTAATTCCGCGTCGAAATCCAATTTCGTATAATATATCAAATGTATTATTTTAATCGATTAATTCCAAAAAAATCATTCTCTCTCTTTTAATTAATATTTTATCCCAGATAAAATATCTCCGCAATTAATCCCATATTAATTTTCTCTCTCATCTAATTAATCCCATATTAATAAAGTGCGAGTCATACATCATCGGTGAATCTTCGGAAAGCAACCCATGAGATCCCCGAATATGTTGGCAGTAAATACGATCGTTGGACTATCCGAACACGTAAGTACCTCGTACTATTAAAAGACAAGGTTGGCTTCTAGCAAAGCGCCATGCCTACCCCATTCTCCAAAAATATCCTTATAGGAATATGTGATCTATATCAAGCGTAGTATACCGTAGTATTGTGTATATCGATCCAGTATCAGATGTTCACGTGCTAGGCCTGGGGCTGGAATTGTGGCTGCCCCGTACGAAGCACATATCGGATGTCTGGCAACTAGTCTCTTTAATCGGATATACATGACCTAGTCATAATATCCTGATAGCTCGAGCATTTAAGAGAACGAGTTCCGTATCTATGTGACCATTATCTCCATATGACTGGAGTGATACTTCCGTCTTAACATCACACCAATACACTACGATTCTCAATATACCCACCATTGGCGTACACAGAACCTGCTAAAGTCCTGGACAACCGCAACCAAAGCATATTGATTGTCGCAAGTATTAGCGGTGCAAGTCTCAGGTTAAGACCAAATACACCTACCCTGATTGCAGACTCCCATAGACACATAGTCATACTACCAATGAGATTCTGCGGGGGTCTATCCAGAGCGAAGCTGTTTCCCATACCATCGGTAAAACACAACCTCCTATCACACTTGCATGAGTATCCTATACCCAAATATATGAGAACTATGTCGTTGTGCCCTCACAACGTGCACAAATGTAATACTAGTTTTACGTATTTATCGATGTCCAATCTCGATAATACTCTGACTAGGGATGTTTAATGATTTATCCTTCGTGGACTGATACTGTCTCATATCATTCTCTGTCCAGGAACAAATCATAGGGACCTCCTTATTTTATATATCTTGGTGATCTAATCACAAATGATAAGAGTGCAATCTCCTTTGTCACATAGTTAATTTGTACAACAACACCGTGATCTGTACAAATAGTGACGCTATGGGTCATAATTGTCCAACAATCTCCCACTTGGCCTATAGCCAGTCACTCGAGTGTCTGACACCAGAACCATGTACGGTTGGCTCAAACTGCTGAGAAAAGGTTTTCGTCAGCGGATTTACATGAATATCATCTGATGCGATTTATTCGATCATCACATCGCCACGATGTATGATCCAAACGAATCTGATGAATATCAAAGTATTTATCTGGATCGTTGATGAGACCATTAATTCTTTAGCATGTGCTGACGCCTAGCTCAGCTGCTAATAGAACTGTATCTAATCTAATTAGATTGTTATCGACCCAAATGGCTTCTATGCTGCCTCAGCTGCAGCAATAACCGCATTTGTTTTGTATTCGGTAACAGTATCTTGCTTGGAAGATTTCCAGCTAACTGTTCCGTTATACTATTGTATAGTACCTTTGTTACGACTTATAGTCGTTATCCTGAAAGCCAAGCTTTCACCGATTATATTATAGGAAAATCATTTACAATAAATGATATATCATCATTACTCAGGACATTCACTGTCAGTGCGCTCCCACTAACCTCCTTATATACACAAGAATTATTTTCTTTTTGAATTAAATCATAAACTATTATGATTACATCAAAATGACATTCCAAGAACCTAATGCTTGCTTCAATCCAAACATGGATCGAATAACCTGCAAACCTAGTTTGCTTGTTATGGTTCCACAAAACCGTCAAGATGTTGTAAACATCTTCCGAAAGGTTTCCGTTAAGGAAAGCGGTTTTGGCATTCAGCTACCACATTTCATAAATGAAACATGCAGCATCAGCAAGCATTGTCGAAATGGATTTACCATGGCAACAGGTAAAAGGTTTCGTCGTAATCAACACAATGTGATAACTCTACCTTTTCACTACAAGCCTAGCTTAGTACGCTGGTATGTTTCCATCCATGTATGTCTTCCTTGAAGACTTATTTAGTACCAATAGGCACAATGTCTTGCGGTACATCAAATAGTATCCAAACATAGTTGATACACATGGAATCCATATCGAACATTATGGCACTTTGCTATAATAGGGAGTCGATACCTTGTATCTGTTGGTTTCTATAAGGTCCCAAGGTCAACAAGACATGAAATTATGTGTGAACACATCAACGGAGGTAGCGGA